>CM035159.1:12774034-12921253 GCA_020205615.1 Panax quinquefolius
ATCATACCAAAAATTGTCCATCAATGACACTACCTAATGGGAATGAGGACTTTTTCCTTATCATTTGTAACATTACGATTATGAATATATGAATAATCCTCGTCATAATCATACCAAGTCCATCTACGTACGTAAGCCAAAAGATAACTTTAATCATAATATAAGCATAGGGATGATGACAATGATATAAAAATTCAATAAAACAAGTTCAAGAATAAATTTAAAGATTTATAAGTTAATTTATCCCTAACTCAAAAACGCCCAAATTGTCGAATATGATACTTCTTTGTAGAGTAAAATTCAAGAATACTCGTAAGAATATTTTCATGAAAATATCTCTGACTGAAGCTTAAATATCAAGGATATTCCACTAATTTCATGTGGAGTATACCGGCTTTCAAAACTTTAACTAATCGAGTATAATAGAATATATGAAATCGCAAATGGATTTTAGCGTCATCACGTAAGAATCCAATGGCATGCATCATTTCCACAATTTAATAAGGAAATGAATAATGGAGGATCATTCACCATGCATGTGGTAATCCACATAGATGAGTTATTCCAATGTAATAATAAAAGAATGAAATAACATAAGAATTCACCTGTGCATGCAATAGACCGCATTGCGGATAGGTTATTCCAGCGAGTAATAATATAGAATAGAATCCCGTCATGCGAAATTATTTGCGTAAGATATATCTGAGGGTAGCAACAAGCAAGAATGGAATAATAGAAGAATTTCACCACGTATGCGTGATTGGCGTATGTAAACAAAGTTATTCCAAGATAATAATAAAAGAATGGAATAATAAGAATTTCACCACGATATGGTGATTTCACATAGACATATTATTCAACATAATAATAAAGAATAATAACATAAGAATTTTTAGCACGATGTATGCGGTACTTAGCGTAGGCGAGGTTATTCCAATATAATAATAAAGAATGGAACAATTGACAACGATGGTATTTGTTAGAAAATAATTCTCTTCATGAATACGAGAAGAAATAATACTCCTTACCTGTAGAAGAAACGGATATAAGGGTAGTGAAGAAGGTAGTAATACTTTTCTTCTTTTCTCTATAGTTTCTCTCTCTAGAAGTTTCAATGAATTCGTAAGAAATAATGAAGGAATGAGCTCTTTATTTATGGGAGAATGGACTGAATAGTAAGAATCAATTCATGAAATCTCCAGATTGATTTACTTTTAAAGCGATTTTATCTATATTGATGTACTATGCAGATTAATAAAATATTCTAATAAAACAAAATCTTTTAAATAAAAATATAATATATTAAACTATTTATAATCTAATAAAACGAATAACTTTATACCCAAAAGTATTCTGCATTTTATATATAAAAGATTTTACATGCAAACACTACGCAGTACTATGCAAATACAACGCATAATAAAAAATATAATATATTCTATTTATAGTCTAATAAAATAAATAACTTTATAAAAGTATTCGCTTTATATAAAAAGATTTTTTATCTATGCAAAATACTAATAGTAATATAATATATTTATTTATAGTCTAATAAAATAAATAACTTTATAAAAGTATTCTCTTTTATATAGCTTTTCTGCTTTTATTACATTAATAATTAATAAAATAAAATTTTATATATATTATGGCGTATATATATATATATATATAAACTTCCATATAAAAAAAAGGAAAGGGAGGTCACGCAGCAACTTCATGGCGGAAACAACAAACCTCAAAATAAGTAAAAAGTAGCACTAATAACTTCAAAATATTAATAATGGATATCCATTAATAAAGTACTAAATACAATTCTCCAAATAGAGTCAAAATAATCAAAACTTAAAATTTAATCAAACCTAGATGGTCAAAGGCAACACTCTCATCACACTAGCCCTAAATCACCCCTCGCAAACCCGCTGGGAAGAAAACACAAGAGATGAGCCAATTGCCCAAAGACGGATATGGATATACAAAAGATATACAACTCGATATATGAAAACAATTGAGACAAAATATCGAACAAAGCCTCAAGTGTAAATATCGACAAAAATATAATCTCCAAAGATCTGAATGGAATATATCTCAATCAATGTAATCGACGAAACCAATAGAAGAATAAAGAAATAACGAATCAAGTAACTAACTCAATGAATTCGAATCGAACAAAACCAAACAAAACTAATACAATAAAATAATAGGTCAAACAATGGTGGTGGAGTTATTTACACCGAATGAGCTCAAAATATATATCGCCACACAGCAAGTCAAAATAATGCCACATAAAAGTCAAATGATGCCACATAGGCAACCAAAATAATGCCACATGCACATCAAAATAATGCCACACAGTAAGTCAAAATAATGCCACACATGCAAATCAAAATAATGCCACACACAGCAAATCACACATTGGACCGCTAATCCAAATGTATGCAAATCGAATAGGTGTGTTTGGCACAACATCACAAAATCATGCAGAATGTAAAACTGTGGTTAACCCATACGCCTCCCACAACAAAACACCAAATGGCCCACTTCTCCAGAGCCCAAAATGGAGACGCCGTGGACTAATCACACCACCATGGAAAGTGTCATGCCTCTCGTGCTAAGACGACATGCACGCGTGGTACCCCTTTGTGTGGTTATAGCTCGTATACCCTACTATATATTCTAACAAAAATATCATGTCACAACACATGCGACATAATACCAACAAAAAGGGTTCTATATGTACATGTTGAACCAAATCAAATTATAGTCACAAGGTCTCAAAAAGAAGGTAAGAATATGTACCGCTTCTACAATTATCAAAATAAATACTAAACATGATAATCCTAATTCAAAGAGTACAAACATGAAGTCATATGTATCAACTCCAAAATGAAACTAATATATTTATTTCACAAGAAACAATTATGTGAAATAATAACATAATTTAAAATAAGGGACAAAACGAATAAATCAAATTTAACAAAGAGTATCATTGAAAAAGAGTACGAAACTGTACTGATACTTCCAAACCATTTATAAGACACTCCACAAAAATCTTACCTCAAATGCCAACGATATCAAATAATGAAACGTTATTCACAACCCAAACATATTCACCTCAAATTAAAATAATCCAAACTAATAATTCCCAAAATAATTCATAATCTATTTAATATGCCTTTAATCATCGCCTTATATCAATTATTAATAATACTCCAAAATTTATATTCCAAATATAACTCTTTAAATTCTTCCGTCTCAATTTAAACAATTTAATAAGATTAATTACAATCCAATCATTTATTAATAATAAATATACTATTAAATATAAAAATTCTTATAATTAATATTATTATCAAACTATAAATTTTAATTAATATCAATAAAATTAATTTAATTATAAATTAATATAATCTTCATTATATACATTAATATATATATATAACAAATAAAAATTAAATATAAAATATATATAAAACATATAATACTATATATATATATATATATATATATATATATATATATAATAAATATATATAATTATATATATCATGATCTTTTATGTTATATAAATATTAATATTTAATTAATATATATATATATATATATATATATATATATATATATAATATATACAATTATATATAGGATATTAACATTCAATTACTGAATTTAAAATTTAATAATACATTAATATATATATATATATATATATAACATATATATAAATTATTATATTCATTATTATTAAATGCAAGAATATACAATAAATTACAAATTAGAACATATATGAATATCAATAAAACCCAAAGAAATAAACGCTTATTTTCTCTTCCTTTGTTCTTTCTTCAAAGAAAGACAAAATTTCTTTTCTCTTCAGAAACAACTTTTCCTCTCTTTTCTTTTTTTTTGTTCAATTCAATTTATATATGATTAGGTTTAGTTTTATTTATTTATTAACATATCTTATTAACTCTCCTAATTTTAATAGGATTTATTATTACCCACATTTAATTAAATTAAACCCAATTAATTTTTTAAGGCCCAAATTGCATTAAATTAATTTACCCATCACTTATTAATATTTATTAGCCCAAACAAATTAAATAACTAGTTTGACCCAAATAAATGACAAAGTCCAATTAATATGTTTTAAAACAAAATTTTTTTTATTTTATTTTTTTATTTATTTTTTTTACCTAGTATTACATCACCTACCCCTTAAAAAGGATTCCGTCCCTAATCAAAAGAATGAACGCATCTAATTATCAAAAGATGCGGATATCTAATTCCGCTCTAATAGACTCCTCTATCTCCCAAGTAGCTTCCCGCTCTCAATGATTTTACCACAAGACTTTAACAAAAAGGAATTATCTTTCTCAATTTTAATTTAATCGCTTATTTAATTATCTACTAAAAGAATTTAATTTTCCAAACAAAACAAGGAAGAAAAGAGGGAAACAAAATCATTTACCTTTTCCAATTTAAATACAATTGTATAAGATAAAATTAATTAATATTTAATTATTAAAAAAAATGGGTTATTACATTTTTCACCCTTAAAAATAATTTCGTCCCTCGAATTCAAATAAGCTAAAAAATAAATAAATAAATTTAGTTACGACGTAGTAGTTGCCATTTGTAACGATCAACGCGGATAAGTCATCTGGTCCAATGAATTATCAATGTACTTGTAAAAGATTCGTCACAATACCATCGTGTCAAGCCTTCGTAAGGTTCTTCGTTGCATCAAATTAAGATCACACGATCCATCACAGGCAATTATCGCTAATATCTTTGAGTTTAATTCTTGTAAACGCATTTTCTTCGAACATAATTCAAATCAAAAAAAAAAATTTCTTTTCATCTAAATACTGATTCAAATACCCAAAATATTTAAAATTATTTTAATTCAGAAAATGTTTATGTTCCACACATGACAAAGATTTAACAAATTATTTTTATTTAATTTTACATAAATTCATGAAAAGCTCTAAGGGCATCAGATAAACAAAGCAACTTAAATTATATCACCAACTCTCACTAAGTCTTCAAGAGTTTCAAAATATCATAACCTCAAATCAAATTAGTTCTCAAATAATATTACACCAAAAATATATTACTACTAAGATCTCTTCATCACCATACCAAACTCCAAATCATATATCCTACTATCCTAATAAGCAAACTATAGCTTTCAAAATCTCTTAAAGATTCATCACTTATTGTATATCTAATCATTCAATGAATCAATCATTCTCTTTAATGCAAATCTTAACCCAACAAATTCCAAGATCTCTCATACTATCACTCAAAATTTCATATAAGATAACTCCAATATTCTACTAGAAATAATCACAAAATTCATTTACTCCAAAAGATTAATCTAATTACCTCGAATCTTTACAACAACTCAAAATTACAAGAGATCCTCTCAGACTTAATAGTTTTCACTTTATCATATTATCCCACCGATTCACATACCTCAAATTATTCACAACTTAACAAAAAATCATAATCTAAATCAAATAAAATCCTCAATTCCAAAATCATAATAATTTGTAATTACTAAAATAACTCTAACAAATAATTCTCCAATATCAAAAACTCGCCGATACAAATACTCATATCATAATCAGATAATCATTTCTTAAATCGAACAAAATATGACATTATTCTCCTTAATGATCAAATCACAATCCTTAACTAATATTATTGCTCCAACACATATAACAATAATAATCTTAACAAATTATCTCGCTTTCTCAAATCAACTACAACTTAAAGAGCTAAAAACACTTGGTCAAAATCAAGACCAACCAAACAGAGAACAAAATCAAATCAAACTCCCACGCTCACCCAATGATTTACCCACAACTCATGTGTCAAACCTAAATAGGTTTTCTACAAGAAAGAACCTAAGCTCGATACTATCTTCGTAACACCCCTTCCCGAAAAGGAAAGGGAGGTCAATGCAAAGCACAACAAACCTCAAAATAAAGTAAACAGAGCACTAATAACCTCAAAATATTAATAATGATGATCCATTAATAAAAGTACTAAATATAATTCTCCAAATAGAGTCAAAATAATCAAAACTTAAAATTCAAATCAACCTAGATGGTCAAAGACAACACTCTCATCACACTAGCCTCGAATCACCCCCGCAAACTCGCCGGAAGAAAACACAAAGATGACAGCCAATCGCCAAAGACGGACATATATATACAAAAGATATACAACTAATATACAAAAACAATTGAGATAAAATACTAAACAAAGCCTCAAGTGTAAATCGAAAAAAATATAATCTCCAAAGATCTGAATGGAATATATCCGAATCAATGTAATTCATTTAAACCAATGAAGAATAAAGAAATAACGAATCAAGTAACTAACTCAATGAATTGAATCTGAACGAAACAAAACAAAACTAATACAATAAAATAATAATGAAATAATGAATCAAACAAACGGAGTTATTTCATACCGAATGAGCTCAAAAAATATATATTGCCACACAGCAAGTCAAACTAATGCCACACAGCAAGTTAAATCAAATGATGCCACATATGCCACATAGGCAACCAAAATAATGCCACACAGCACATCAAAATAATGAAGCCATAATGCCACACAGTGCAACCAAAATAATGCCACATGTAAATCACACATCGACCGCGAATCCAAATGTATGCAAATCGATAGTGGTGTTTGGCACAACATCACAATCCCAGTAATGTAAAAACTAGGTTAACCCATACGCCTCCCCACAACAAAAACACCAAATGGGCCCACTTTCTCCGGAGCTAAAACGAGACGCTGTGGACTAATCACACCGCCACTGGAAAGTGTCATGCCTCTCGTACAAGACGACATGCTTCGTGGTACCCCATGTGTGGTTATAGCTCGTGTATACCCTACGGTATATTCTAACAAAAATATCATGTCACAACACATGCATATAAAATACCAACAAAAGGGTTCTATATGTACATGTTGAACCAAATCAAATTATAGTCACAAGGTCTCAAAAAGAAGGTAAGAATATGTATCGCCTACAATTATCAAAAATAAATACTAAACATGATATCCTAATTCAAAGAGTACAAATACGAGTCCAATGTATCAACTCCAAAATGAAACTAATATATTTATTTCACAGAAACAATTATGTGAAATAATAACATAATTTGATACGAGGAAAACAAAACGAATAAATCAAATTTAACAAGAGTATCATTAAAGAGTACGAAATCCAGACTGATACTTCCAAACCATTTATAAAGACACTCCACCAAATCTTACCCTCAAATGCCAACGATATCAAATAAAAAACGTTATTCACAACCTAAACATATTCACCTCAAATTAAAATAATCCAAACTAATAAATTCCAAAATAATTCATAATCTATTTAATATGCCTTTAATCATCGCCTTTATATCAATTATTAATACTCCAAAATTTATATTTCAAATATAACTCTTTAAATTCCTTCCGCTCAATTTAAACAATTTAATAAGATTTTATTACAATCCAATCATTAATTAATAACATAATACTATTAAATTTATTATTAAAACTTTTATAACTATGTCGACGTCAAATTAATATAAAATTAATTAATTCAAATTATTATATCTTGGCTAAATACATAACTTCAATTTAATTTACCAATTCTAATTATAAATTTTATGGCTAAATAATTATTAAAATATATATATATATATATATATATATATATATATATATGTTTATATAGAATATTAAGGAATCATATATGCCTATAAAAAGAACCTAATATATATATATAATCATTATAATAATATAACATGACAACAGCCTTGACTTTGAGGAGTCACTCACGTCATTTTTTTTTTTTTGGAAAAGCAATCATCAATTCATATATACATACTGAACATATAAATTCAATTCATTATTAATAGCAATGTTATAATACCTTTTTTGCTTCCTATGTAACAAAGTGAATATGCTAATTTTCTCTTCCTTTGTTCTTTCTTGCACTCACAAATTACTTTTCGTTTTTCCTTTTCTTTTTGATTTGTACCACATGTATGATTAGGTTTTAGTATTTATTTACTAACATATCTTATTAACTCTCCTAATTTTAATAGAATTTATTATTACCCACATTTAATTAAATTAAACCCAATTAATTTTTAAGGCCCAAATTGTACTAAATTAATTTACTCATCACTTATTAATATTTATTTTTTTAGCCCACTACAAATTAAATAACTAGTTGAACCAAATAAATGACAAAGTCCAATTAATATGTTTTAAAACAAAATAATTTTTATTATTTAATATTTTTTTTCGGGTATTACAATAATTGAATCAAATAACGTGAGATACTATTCAACAATTACGAGTATAATAATTGAACAAAAGCTGGGTGACTTCTCCGTAAGCATCGATAATCAATATTGTGTGCTACTTCTTGCTGACCAATGCGTATTCATTATACTTTTACTAACGAAAGTAGTTCAGCCAGTTTTAACGGTAAAACTTCCACCGTTATTTTCATAAAAATATTTTTATCGTTTTCTCAATCCGACAATAATTCCATTGTGGGGTCCACCAATGATTGTACCGTCGTACCAATATTTCTTGTTAAAACGAATATTCCCCTGACCAATCGAATATTATTTAACAACTTGCGTGCTTTGAAATTTATAAATATTACCCACAACTATAATATTATATCAAATTCATTACCGTAATATTAAAAAAAATATTTGAGAAATTTAAATCTTTATTCATAAAATTTGGGGTCTCACAATCTCCCCTCCTTATGAAATTTTGTCCTCAAAGTTTATGTACGTACCTGGTATGCCGAGGAGATGAGGATACCTTGACTTCATTTCCAGATTCTAACTCTTGAGGTATAACCTTTGAGCGTATTCAGAATATGATCCTTCTTATCAAAGATTTTAACATGTATCTCATCAATACGTTAAATCTTCCACTATCTCGTTCGGTTCTAAATCAATAATATGGTTAAGGTCAAGTCCTACGTATTTACGTAACATCGATGACGTGATAAGCGTTATGAACACGCAACATACTTGCGCAAAAAAGCGAGTCTATAGGGCCACGGTTCCTACTTTCGATCGAGGATTTCAAATAGACCCGATAAAATTGAGGGTTGAAATAACGCTTGAACCTTCTTCTTCACATTCATCAGGCTCCAGGTGTGTAGTTTGAACGACTTTAACTTTATCGATTAAAGTCGATTTTACTCTATATATTCGTTATCTTCACGTGGGTCCCTAAGTCTTTAACTCTATCTTCGTCATTTGTAAGTTATCGATATGAGTTTTTGTGTTAACAACATCACACTGTGAACGCATACGATCTTCTACTCGATGCCGTCACTACTTCGCCGACTCTTCCACAATGATATTGAATGGTATGGTCGTAATCTTCAATGACTCGAGCCAGCATCCTTGGCGCATTATAAGTTTGTTTTGGTTGAAGAAATATTTAAGGGTTTTAGAAATGGGTTTTGTCTTTTGGGTTGTGGCGCCCCAAAATAGGTATCTGACACCCATTCGAGTTGCCAAAATACATAGTGCAAGGTAAAAAACTAAAACTTTATTAATACAATTGTCGTAATGAATTACGACAAAATACATAAACCGTGAGTTTAAATACAAAATATTGTATTACAGACAACATCCACACTCAAATAAGTCCTCATTACAATTATTGATTTATTATTTTACAAAAATGGTGAGGACTACTAAAACAACTCTAGAACCATCATTCCACACCCCAACTAGAACTCGCTACATTCTCGCCTCCGAGAAGAAAAATGGAATAAAAGGAAAAGGGTGAGCTCAACTAGCCCGGTAAAAAATATTACACTAAGATAATATAGAACAAATTATCGTTAGTCTTCAACAGGAAAAAATCTGATAACATACAATAGATAACAAGTTTCAGATCAATATTTGCAATGGAAATTGTAAGACCCCAACTTTTATAAATAAAGATGAATTTTCTATAATTATCATTTTGAATATTATGGAATAAATTTGATATAATGTTATAGTTGTGGGTAGTATTTATAAATCTTACCAAAGTATGTAAGTTGTTGTATTATATTGATTGGTGGGAAATATTCGTTTTAGCGAGGGAATATTCATTGATGACAACGACGTAATCATTGGTGGACCCCATAATGGAATAATTATCGGATTGAAAAAAGCGATAAAAATATTTTATGAAAATAACGGCGGAAGTTTTACCGTTAATCTTCATTGAACTACCTTCAGTAAAGTAAGTAAAAAATCTGATGTCTGCGTTATTGTTTCACGAGAGTACACAGTTATTAATGCTTACATGAGAAGTCTTTCGGTTTTATTTAATTATTGCTCACGATGAATTGATGCGTAGTATCTCACGTTATTTGATTGATTATTGTCGATATTTTATATATTATTAAATCGATAATTGAGATGACAGTGAGTTTTTAATATTATTATTTGCAATATTAACGATGTCTAGAAGTTACGCCTTGAGAGGTTTGGTCACCTTTAATTGCGGCGCTAATAGGGAGAAATCCTTATTGAAAGCCCCTTCTCACAGGAACGACTGGTCGGATTAATATTGTGAATTATAATAAAGGTGATAAATGTTGTTAAAATTATTAATGTGATTTTTATGAGATATTTGTGTAAGTTTTGCTTATTTTATGAACCCCATTTACCCATTTTTCAAAATAATCCGGAGAAATTATTTAAAGGTGGGGCCCGTATGGGGGGCCTCGTATGGGACCCATATGTGTTGAAAAACTGATTTTGGAAATGGGGGTGAGAGAGTTACATTATAGGGAGGGTTTTTATATATATATAAGATTGTGATGTGTGTATATATATAATATAATATGTGTGAGTGGAAACGGTGGGAGAAAAGAAAAAAGAAAGTGATGTGTGTGTGTGGGGGTGATTATGAAAGGGTGTTTATATGTATATAATATAGATATAACATGTGGGTTTATATATATATATATATATATATATATATATATATGCATTATATTTTGTCTTGCCTTATTATGATTGGTTGAAGGTTTGACAATTTGTATATGTAGTATCAAAATTTTCATCAAGTGAGTCTTTGAATTATTTCATCCATGAAGAAATCCTTACACGGCAGTGCCTTTCCATTCTCCTATAAATAGAAGCTCATTCCTTCATTATTTCTTATGAATTCACTGAAACTCTAGAGAGAGAAACTATAGAGAGAAAGAAGAAAAGTATTCTACTACTTCACTACTCCTATATCCAGTTTCTTTTACGGTAAGGGTTTTTTTTTTCATATTCATGAAGAGAACTTCTGTTATTCCATTCTTTATTATTCTGTTGGAATAACCTATATACTGTGATCTACCCTATACTTGGTGAAATTCTTACATTATTCCATTATTTATTATTCCATTGGAATATCCATGCATCTGCGTTTTATCTAGGACTTGGTTAAAATCTTTATTATTCTATGGAATATCATTTGTGCATTTTACGTTTAGGACCTAGTTCCATCTTTATTATTACATTGGAATATCCTCAGATGTAGTGTTTTACTGTAGGACCTAGTTCCGTCTTTATTATTCTTGTTGGAACATCACGCTTGCATGCGAATTTTGCTCGACACAGTTCCGTTATTTATTATTCGTTAGAATAACTTTTATGCTGGCAAGCACCGCATGCATGGTGATTTCTTTTGTTATTTCATTCTTTATTATACTCGGTTAGTTAAAGTTTTGACTTTTGTACTCCATGAAATTAGTGAAATATCCTTGATATTTGCGCTTTCATCCAAAGATCTTTACATGGAAATATTCTTGAGCATTCTTAAATTTTACTCTACAAAGAAAGTATCATGTTGACAATTTGGACGTTATTAGTTCTGAATAAATTAATTCTTGAACTTGTTTTATTGAATTCTTATATCATTGTCATTATCCTCATGTTTATATTTTTTTAAAAGTCAAATACGCTTTTGTAGTGGATAGATGGACTTGGTATGATTACCATTGAGGATTATTGGTATAATCATGGTCGTAATGTTATAAATGATGTGGTAAAAGTCCTCATTGGCCCATAGTGCATTGATGGGCCGATTGTTGGCATGATTATGACCATTGATGAATACACGAATATCCTTGGCCCGTAGTAATGGATAATTTGTAGTCGTGACCTAATGAATATCCTTGGTAGTAGTATGTGGATGATGTGGATTATTTATTGTCGAGTCTCAAATGATAAAAAGTGATGAAAAACCTTTTAAATCATAAAAGATAGTAGATTTTATTCTCTACTTGACTCTTTTAATGTATTGCTTGTTCAATGCAGATTAAACTTGATGTCTATTGTATTTTATCGGTTTAACATTGTTGAAGACTAATGATAATTTATTCTGCATTATCTTAGTCATAATATTTCTTCTTGGGCTAGTTATTGTAAGACCCTCACTTTTATAAATAAAGATGAATTTTCTATAAATATTATTTTTGAATATTATGGAATAAATTCGATATAATGTTATAGTTGTAGGTAATATTTATAAATTTGCAAAAGTAAGCGAAGTTGTTATAAAATATTAGTTTGGTGGGGAATATTCTTTTTGTCGGGGAATATTAAATGACGACGGCTCAATCATTAGTGGACCTCATTAACGGAAGTATTGGTCGTAGTTAGAAAACGACAAAATTATTTTCTATAAAATAATGGCGGAGAGGTGTTACAAATCAAGCTGTTGAACTACGGTAGTAAAAGAACTGATGTCTGGCGTGAGTTGTATAGTAGCATACGATATTGATTATTGATGCTTCGTTTGAGAAGGTATGCTCAATTATGCTTTCTGATAATTGCGCATCATATCTCTTATATTATTGATTGATTATTGTCACGATTATCATCCGATAATATGTTATAGTATTAAATTATTAATTGAGGCGACAAGTTATAAATGATTAATAATTGTTGAAAGATTAAATATGTGTTGATTAAAAATAAAATGATTTGTGGTAATATTTATTCGATCCTTGATGTATATAAAGAGTCTGGCATTATGAGAGACGTTTGTGGTAAGTTGATTATTATTTTTGGGGGGCCATATGTATATCATCATCTAAGAGTCCCTCCGTCGATAGTAATTACCTTTGTGAATAGTAATTACCTTTGTGAATAGTAATTACCTTCATTGATAAGTATTTACCTTAAATCGATAGTATTTACCTTTGTGAATAGTAATTACCTTTGTGAATAGTAATTACCTTCGTCGATAGTATTTACCTTAAATCGATAGTAATTACCTTCTTCAATAGTAATTACCTTCGTCAATAAGTAATTACCCTTCAAGTAAAATAGTAGTTGTCCTTGATATTACTACGAGAGTTAAGCGCTTCTTGGGTGTTCCAAGGGTTAATTACCTTCATAAATAGTAGTTGTCTCTTAAATATTACCAAGAGTCATTTTGACCCTTCGTTAAGACCGAGAGCCACCCTCGCTTTTCTATATAAATGAAAGCTCATTCCTTCATTATTTCTTCTGAATTCTTTGAAACTCAGAGAGAGAAACTATAGAGAGAAAGAAGAAAAGTATTTTGCTACTTCACTTTTCCAATATTAGGTTCTTTCAGGTAGGGGAATATTATTTATTGTACTTCGTAGGGGTGTTATTTTTTTATTCATGAAGAGAGAACTTCATTTATTCCATTCTTTATTATTACATTGGAATAACTTGTAAAAGTGGCATACCTATATACAGACCGTATATGCGGAATACTATACTTGGTGAAATCCTTATATTATTCCATTCTTATTTATTCTGTTGGAATAACCTCAGACACGCGAATCCCTATACTTGGTGACATTCTTCTATTATTTTATTATTAGTTGGAACATCCTGCATCATGCTTTACTGGGACTGGTTCCGTCATTATTATTAATCATCTTTATTATTCTATAGGAATATCTTGTCTGTGTGTTACACCTAGGACACGTTAAAATCTTTATTATTACAGTATTTATTATTACATTTGAATAACTTTGTCTATACAAGTACTGCATGCATGGTGATTTCTTTTGTTATTTCATTATTTATTATACTCGGTTGGTTAAAATTTTGACTTTCATACTCTATGAATTTAGTGGAATATCCTTGATATTTGGCGCTTCATCCAAGTATTTTTCATGAAAATATTTTTTACGAGCATTCTTGAATTTTACTCTACAAAGCAAAGTATCATGTTGACAATTTGGGCGTTATTAGTTCCTGAATAAATTAATTCGTGAACTTGTTTTATTGAATTATTATGTCATTGTCATCATCCCTCATGTTATATTATGTTATCTTTGGCTTACGTTGTATAGATGAACTTAGTATGATTATGACCGAGGATCATTCGGTATAATCATGGCTTGTTATAAATGATGTGATAAAAGTCCTCGTTGGCTTCGTAATGCGGTGATGGATAGTTTTGGTATGATTATGACCGGGGGTGATTCGGTATAGTCGTGACCATTGATAATTTGATGAAAATCCTTGACCAGGTAGTGCGAGGATGATTAGATATTGTGGTTTATTCATTAAAGCTGAGTCTTAGTGATAAAATTGATGAAAACCTTTTAAAACCTAAAAGATAGTAGAGTTTATTTTCTACTTGACTCTTTTAATGGATTCGATATTCATTGCAGATTAATTTGGTTGTCATTGTATTTTATCGGTTTAACATTGTTGAAGACTATTGATAATTTATTACTGCATTATCTTAGTTATAATATTTCTTCTTGGGCTAGTTGAGCTCACCCTTTCTTTCACTGTTCTCTTCGTGAAATGAGAATATAGCTAGGGCGAAGTCTGGGGAAGCGAGTGATGGTCCCGAAGATAGCATTAGTAGTCCTCACTATACATTAAATAGTGTGACAATAAATGTAATGAGGACTCCTTGAGTATGGATATTGTCTAAATGACAATATTCTATTAGAACTCTCGGTTTATGTATATTGTATGTTACACGGCGGATGTATAATTAAGTTTGTATTTGTATTTTGTACCATGTATCATGGCGACTCGGAATGGGTGATGAATACCTAATTTTGGGGCGCCAGATTGAGCTCACCCTTTCTTTCACCGATTCTCTTGAAATGATGAATGTATGGACTAGTCGAGAGGCAATTTGACGATCCAAATGATAGTATTAGTAGTCCTCACTATTCGTGAAATAGTGTGATAATAAATGTATTAAGGACTTATTTTGAGTTTGTATACTGTCTAGAAGACAATGATTGTATTAAAACTCACAGCTCATGTTGTATATTTAAGTTTGTATATTTATTTTGTACCATGTATTTGACGACTCAGAATAGGTGATGTATACATATTTTGGGGGATCACGGTTGGTATCAAAGCTTAGGGATATGATCCATGCATTTGAGATGTGAGATAAGAACTAGGAGGAGAGATGGGAATTCTTACGCTAGTATGACCTACCTAAGTTTATTTGGTATTTAATTGGTCGGTCGGAGTATAGGGATAATATGTGATATGTTAATTAACCCTTGTTTTGTGGCGTATTTGAAAATGGCATCAAAGATTGTTGAGAACATCAATGGAGCAGGAGACTGTTGCTGAGTCTCTACGGATCAATAACCAGGACAATGTGCATCGAGAAGGCGACAATCCTCATACAAACAACAACCTTGACCAAATAATGAACGATGGAATGTTAGAGGCTTCATGCAATTCATGACATCATCGCAAGAACAACTTCATCCCAAAATGCGGGTGGAAACAACGGCAACTCTCGAGCTTGCCACCGCCAAAAGCAGTTCAAGAGGAGCTTGGACCAACGGAGTTTTTTGGAGAGCCAAAACCACTTAAGGCGGAGACGTGGATAAAACAGATCAACAAGATATTTGATGTCTTGGGTTGCTCGAGGAGCAAAAGGTTCCCTTTGCCACCTTCATGTTGCGGGCAGGGCGATTCTCGGTGGGAATCGTAAAGCGTACTCAACCGCCACACCGAAGATGTCTTGGGAGAAGTTTCAAGAAGCGTTCAACGACAAGTACTTTCCCAAAAGTATTGCCGTACATGAAAGAGGTAGAGTTCATTAAATCGGAGCAAAACAACATGACCGTGTCGCGAAGACAAAGCCAAGTTTGCCGAAATTTGTCCGGTTTAGCCGTCCCATTTGGTTGATAATGAGGAGAGAATGATGCGAATGTTTCTAAGAGGTTTGAAACCCGAGATACGCCAATATCTTATCTCTCATAAACTATATTTGTATTGAGATGTTGTTAATAGGGCTTTAATTATTGGAGGCGCGATAATGAGTCAACCCAACCAAAAAGAGCACCGACAAAATGATAATACCGGTGATAATGATCGTCGAAGCGGTGACAATAAGCGTGAAGGAATAAACATGCCAAAAATGGTAACCACTTGATTGGTAATCATGGCCAAAACAATAAGAATGGACATTTTAAGAAGAGGAGATTCAACAATGATGGAAAGGCGTAAAGACCAAAGACCCGTCGTTAAGGAAGGAGAACGACCACTATCATATGCTTCAAATATGGAGGGAGGGACACATCACCAAACCTAGCGATGCCATCTAAAGCATGTTATAATTATGGAAGAGAAGGTCACTGACGATTTTTGTCGGCAATCAAGACAAGTCCAAGCTAGGATGGAGGCATCGAAAGGCCATCCGGACAAAGACAAAATCCAGTAGTTCAAAGGAGAAGCGTTTGTCGTGACCTCCCGGAAAGCAAGGAACCCGAACGAGGTCATCACGGGTAAGCTTATCATAAACTCTAGTGAAGTATATATCTTATTTGATACCGGTTCTACCTATTCTTTTATTTCTCCTACCTGCGCTCAACGTTTAAATTTGACTACGGAGAAATTGGACTTTGACTTATCTGTTGAAACTCCGTTGGGAGAAATCTTCATTACATCCACTATTTATAAGTCTTGTTTGGTTCAAATCGGTACCCTCACATTAACTATTGATCTTATTTCATTGAAAATACTTGCATTTGATGTAATTCTAGGGATTGATTGGTTAACTACTCATCATGCAAAAATTGATTGTTTTCGTAAGGTTGTTAGCTTTCATATTCCTAAACAACCTATTATGCGAATTCAAGAAACTAAACCATTAAAATCAATCACTGTCATCTCAAGCCATAAAGCTATTCGTTTATTAAAAATGGATGTCAAGCTTTTCTTAGGTCGTATCACGAATCTAAACAAAATACGCCGATTTTGAATGATATTTCTATTGTTAATGAATTTCTGATGTATCCTCGAAGAACTTACCCTGCCTACCCCCGTGAAAGCGTGAAATTGAATTTTGTATCGACCTTGAACCCTTGGTACAAAACCCATTTCAAAGCCCCATATCGAATGGCTCTATTGAACTTCGGGGAGTTAAAGACCCAATTGTAGGAATTGTTAGATATCGGTTTCATTAGCCCTAGTACGTCTCCTTGGGGTGCTCTCATTTCTATTCGTGAAAAAGAAAGATGGGAGTATGTGACTTTGTATTGATTATCGGGAGTTGAATCATGTCACCATCAAAAATAGGTACCCATTGCCACGTATTGATGACTTGTTTGACTAGTTACAAGGCGTCAAATTCTTTTCAAAGATTGATCTTCGTTTCGGATATCACCAATTGAAGATTAGAACCGATGATATTCCAAAGACGGCTTTCAGAACTCGGTACGGGCATTATGAATTCATAGTCATGTCTTTTGGATTGACAAATGCTCCTGCTGCTTTCATGGATATGATGAACTGAGTATTCAAGGAATATTTGGATCACTTTGTGGTCGTCTTTATTGATGGCATCCTTATTTATTCCAAAAGCCGTGAAGATCATGAGCAACACTTAAGGCTGATACTCCAAAAGCTTCGTGAATATAGGCTTTATGCCAAGTTGAAGAAATGTGAGTTCTGGCTTGAGGAAGTAGCATTCCTTGAGCACGTGGTATCAAGTCATGGAATATCTGTTGACCCGGCAAAGATTGAAGCTATTCAAAGCTGGGAACAACCTAAATAAGTGGATAGAAATCGTAGCTTTCTCGGCTTAATTTGGTTATTATCGGAGATTCGTAGAAGGGTTTTCTCGAATCGGTACTCCATTAACTCAGCTGACTCGAAAAGATACAAAATTCGGTTGGAACGAGGAATGTGAGAAGAGTTTTCAAGAACTCAAGAGGAGACTCATTTCAAGACTGTTTTGTGATACCATCTAGCTCGGAGGATTTGTCATCTGATGATGCTTGGAGGCAAAGGGTTAGGATGTGTTCTCATGTAATATGGGAAAGTCATAGCTTTATGCCTCACAACAACTCAAAGAATATGAGAGAAATTATCTTACTCATGATCTAGAGTTGGCAACAGTCATTTTTGCACTAAAGATTTGGAGGCATTACTTGTATGGGGAGAAAGTGGAGATCTTTACGGATCATAAAAGCCTCAAATATTTCTTCACTCAAAAGGAACTCAATATGCGACATCGGCGTTGGCTTGGCTGATGAAAGATTATGATCATACCATCAATACCATCACGGAAAAGCAAACGTGGTAGCTGACGCATTGAGTAGAAGATCATATGCGGGTACGAGTGCGATATTGTCAACGCAGAAGCCCATTTTGTATGACTTGCAAAGGATGGAGATAGAGATAAAGACTCCAGGGACCCACGTGATGATGGCGAATATACGAGTAGAACCGACTTTAATCGATAAAGTTAAAGCTGCTCAAGCTACAGACCTGGAGCTGATGAGTATGAGGAAGAAAATACAAGAAGGTCTTATCTGGGAAGCAAGAATCGATGAAGAAGGAATACTTTGAGTCAACTCCGGACTTTGTGTTCCTAACGACTACGATTTAAAGTATAAAATCATGATGAGGCGCTAACACATCGTTTGTAATCCATCACAGGAGTATCAAAATGTATCGTGATCTTCGTCATACATTTTGGTGGAGCAATATGAAGAGAGAGATAACGTTGTTTATCTCAAGGTGTTTAACTTGTCAACGAGTCAAGGTGGAGCATCAAGTACCAAAAGGTCCATTGCAACCACTTAAAATTCTAGAATGGAAGTGGGAGCACATTACCATGGATTTCATTATTGATCTTCCCAAGGTTTCTCAAGGCATAGATGCAATTTGGGTCATTGTTGATAGATTGACCAAGTTTGCTCATTTCTTACCTATACGAGAAACTTATACACTTGAACGTCTTGCTCGTATGTACATAAACGAGGTTGTAAGATTGCATGGTATGCCAGTATCCATAGTTTCTGATCGAGACCCAAGATTTACTTTAAGATTTTGGGTTAGTTTGTAAAAAGCTATGTGCACGGATTTACAATTTAGTTCTGCATATCATTCTCGAATGAATTGACAATCGAGAGAGAACTATTCAAACTATTGAAGATTTATTAAGACTCTGTGTCCTTGACTTCAAGGGAAGTTGGGACATGTTCTTACCATTGGTGGAGTTTTTCTACAACAACAGTTATCAAGCAAGTATTGGCATGGCTCCATTTGAGGCGTTGTATGGAAGAAAGTGTCGTTCTCCAATATGCTGGGATGAGATGGGTGAAGCAATGTTGTTGGGACCAGAGTTGGTACATATGACTACGGAAAAGATTCAAACGATCCGACAACGTATAAAAACCTCACAAGACCGATAAAAGAGTTATGCTGATCTTCATCGAAAGGACGTGGAATTCGATATTGGAGATCATGTGTTGTTACGTGTTGCTCCATGGAAAGGAGTTATGAGATTTGGAAAAAGAGGAAAGCTCAATCCTCGATTTATTGGCCCATTTTTAATCCTCGATCGAGTAGGGACTGTAGCCTATAGACTCGCTTTACCGCCAAGTATGTCTTGTGTTCATAACGTTTTTCATATATCCATGTTACGTAAATATGTGAAAGACCCAAACCACATTATTGAGTTAGAACCGGACAAAATAGCGGAAGATTTAACGTATGAAGAGGTACCTGTTCAAATCTTGGATAAGAAGGAACATATTCTACGCTCCAAGGTTATACCTCAAGTCAAAGTTTTGTGGAAAATCACGATGTTGAGGAAATGACCTGGGAGTTAGAATCTGAAATGAAATCAAGGTATCCTTACCTCTTCGACATATCAGGTACGTACCCTAATTTCAAGGGCGAAATTTCATGAAAATAACGGTGGAAGTTTTACCGTTAATACTGTTGAACTACTCGGTAGTAAAAGTATAGTAATCGCGTTGTTTCACGTAGCACACCAGTATTAATGCTTACGAGAAGTCACTCGATTTTATTTAATTATTGCTCTGAAGAATTGATGCATAGTATCTCACGTTATTTGATTCAATTATTGTCAATATTTTATATATTATTAAATCAATAATTGAGATGACAGAGTTGTTAATATTATTATTTGCAATATTAACGATGTCTAGAAGTTACGCTTGAGGAGAGGTTTGGTCACCTAATTGCGTGCGATAGGAGAAATCCTTATTGGAAAGCCCCTCTTTCCGAGGAACGACTGGTGATTAATATTGTGAATTATAATAAAGGTTATAAATGTTGTTAAAATTATTAATGTGATTTTTATGAGATATTTGTGTAAGTTTTGCTTATTTTATGAACCCCCATTTACCCATTTTTCAAAATAATCGGTAGAAATTATTTAAAGGTGGGGCCCACATATGGGGGCCTCATGTGGGACCCATATGTGTTGAAAAACTGATTTTGGAAATGGGGGTGGGAGAGAGTTACATATAGGGGAGGGAGTTTATATATATATATATAAGATTGTGATGTATGTGTATATATATAATATAATATGTGTGAGTGAGGCTTGGTGGGAGAAAAAAAAAAGTGAAAGTGATGTGTGTGTGTGTGGGTGATTATGAAAGGGTGTTTATATGTATATAATATAGATATAACATGTGGGTTTATATATATATATATATGTATTATATTTTGTCTTGCCTTGTTATGATTGGTTGAAGGTTTGACAATTTGCATATGTAGTATCAAAATTTTCATCCGTGAGTCTTTGAATTATTTCATCCGTGAAGAAATCCTTACACAGTGCCTTTCCATTATCCTATAAATAGAAGTTCATTCCTTCATTATTTCTTACGAATTCACTGAAACTCTAGAGAGAGAAACTATAGAGAGAAAGAAGAAAAGTATTCTACTACTTCACTACTCCTATATCCAGTTTCTTTTACGGTAAGGGGTATTTTTTTTTCATATTAATAAAGAGAACTTCTGTTATTCCATTCTTTATTATTCTGTTGGAATAACCTGTATACGCGGTCTACCCTATACTTGGTGAAATTCTTCTGTTATTCCATTATTTATTATTTTGTTGGAATATATATCACATCAATAATTGGTTTTACGTGGGACTGGTTTCATCTTTATTATTCATTGGAACATCCCGCCGATTGCAAATTTACTTTGACTTGGTTCCGTTATTTATTATTCGTTGGAATAACTGCCTATCTGTCTGCAATATCGCATGCATGGTGATTTCTTTTGTTATTCCATTCTTATTATACTCGGTTGGTTAAAGTTTTGACTTATATACTCCATGAAATTAGTGGAATATCCTTGATATTTGTGCTTCATCCAGTATCTTTACATGGAAATATTCTTCTGAGCATTCTTGAATTTTACTCTACAAAGAAGTATCATGTTGACAATTTGGACGTTATTAGTTCTGGATAAATTAATTCTTGAACTTGTTTTATTGAATTCTTATATCATTGTCATCATCCTCATGTTTATATTTTTTGAAAGTCATACGTGGCTGTAGTGCATAGATGGACTTGGTATGATTATGACTGTGATTATTGACCGGTATAATCATGATCGTAATGTTACAAATGATGTGGTAAAAGTCCTCATTGGCCCGTAGTGCATTGATGGACATTTGTTGGCATGATCATGACCATTGATGAATACACGAATATCCTTGACCCATAGTGCATGGATAATTTATGGTCATGACCCTAGTGAATATCCTTGGCCGTAGTGCAGGGATGATGTGGATTATTTATTAAGTTGAGTCTCAGCGATAAAAAGTGATGAAAAACCTATTTAAATCATAAAAGATAGTAGATTTTATTCTCTACTTGACTCTTTTAATGGATTGCTTGTTCCGCTGCAATTAAACTTGATGTATATTGTATTTTATCAGTTTACATTGTTGAAGATTAATGATAATTTTATACGCATTATCTTAGTCATAATATTTCTTCTTGGGCTAGTTGAGCTCTCACCCTTTCTTTCTCAGTTCTCTTCAGAAATGAGAGCGTGAAGCGGGACTAATCGGAGAAGCGAAGTGACGGTCCAGATGATAGTATTAGTAGTCCTCACTATTACGTGAAATTGTGTGATAATAAATGTATTGAGGACTTATTTTGAGTTTGTATCTTTATCTAGAAGACAATGATTGTATTAAAACTCATAGCTCGTGTTGTATATTTAAGTTTGTGTGCAATTTTGTACCATGTATTTGTGATTTCGTAATAGGTGATGTATACCTATTTTGGGGGCGCCATGTAAATAATACATCATAGATGAGTTACGTAGAGAATGAAATCTACTATTATCTATGAATTTAAATGTCCATCATCAATATTTTATCCTCAGTAACATCAATCAATATTCATCTTGAATCACATATTCATCTTTGCACCACAGCCAAAGATATTCATCGATCATTATGTTCATCTCAACACCTGTACATCTTTTGCACTACTGGTGCCAAAAATATTCATAAGAAAATCAACCATCTTTTGCACTCTGGGCCAAAGATATTGAAGAATATCATCATTTAGGGGTGAGGATGATGAAAAATATTTTAAAGAAAACGAATCCAGTGAAACTAAAAAACAAATATTAAGGAATCGTACTTTAAATAGTCCAAGTTCAAAAATACTTCATAGATAACCATAGTGAAGTAAAATTCAAGAATGATCAAAACATGGGTACAATCAAAGCTAGTATCCATAATCGATATTTTGGATAAAAAAAAATGAAAATTTAATTTTTTACGTGAATAGTGCCATATTCGTGAATAGTCACAGAGTATCGTGAATAAGGCCGTATACGTGAATAGTAACCCAGAACACTAAAAGACAAGAATTTCACAAGAAAAATCTTACGATAATTAAAGCATAATGATATTAGAAGAAATAATATCATTTTAAAAAAATAACATCCCTTACCTCGAAAAGAATAGTACTTCACACGGAATATAGGATATACACATGAAGGAATTTGCATCAGATATAGCAACACTCAAAGTATCAAAATACTCACAAGAATAAACTCGATAATATAGAGAGAGAAAACTTCGGTTTACGTGTGTGTTTTCAATTCTAACCTAAGCACCCTATTTATAGAAAATTACTTAGAACACCAAAGCAAAAAATTTAATAAAATATTAATATTATTTATTTAAATTCTTATGCCCACCTTGAATAACTGAATTCAACCATGTTTAAAAATAAGTGAGCCCACCAAACATATCAAAAATGATTTTCTTTTAAAACAAATTTAAAACTTTAAAAAAATAATTATTTCAGAACTTCAATAATTCATAATAAATAGCCCTTTTATCAGAAAAATTCGAACCTGGTGTCCATTTCATAGGAAATTCCATTCTCTACAACTTTTCCAAATTGGCGAAATCCACATCTGGGACGATTTTCTGTGCAATAATTAAATTTCAAATCAAAAAATGGGGTCCAAAAGCATATTTAACATGTTTTAAATATTTTTAGTAACAAAAATACTCCTCCTCCTCATATACTCATATATCCTACATTCATTTGCAAAAAATATCACCATTATTATATTATTAAAATATAATAATATATTTATTGAATTATTTTATCGGAAAAGATAAAATATCAATTTTCAACAATTGTCACTTTAAAATTTTGTCCATCTATATCCATATAAAATGAATATTTTTCTTATCATATAAATTAATAATTAATTATTCACAAATAATATTACGTAATCACAATATAAATAACCTAGCCGCTCCTAGAAAGAGGGGCTTTCAATAAGGATTTCTCCTCATCTTGGTGGCGCAATTAGGTGACCAAACCTCTCCTTAGATATGAACTTTCTAGACATTAACAATAATGTTATCTAATAATATTATTCAAATAATATGAATTATTGATCCGATAATGAAAATATCATGCGCAGCTTATAATTATTGAAACAACAATAATATAAAATATCAACACAAAGAATTATTGAATCAATAAAATAAAATATTGAGCGAAGACTCATCGTAACAATTATCGAAGTAGTGCCTTCACGTAAAAATCAATAATTGGTGCAATACTTTATGTCTTCATCGTGTTTTAACCACCGTATTCCAACAAGATAATTGGTGATAACTACGCCGTTATTTATAAACAACTTATACTTGTCGTTTTCTTTATCTAATCGTTTTTTACATTATGGGCCCACACAAGGTCATGCCATCGCATTTAATATTCCAGACGGTAAGAATATTCCACGACCAAACGAATATTCCCGAACAATAATGAATATTTTATAACCACTTTCTTATTTGAAATATTTGCGCATTTTACCCATAACTAACCACATCAATCAAATCAACCCTTACTATTTTCAAAATAATAAATAGAGGAAATTTAATTTCATTAATAATAAGTTGGGGTCTTACAACCTCCCTCCTTATGAAATTTCGTCCTCGAAATTGACGACGCACTACTCGGTGTTTCAAAAGGTGAGGATACCTCTCTTTCATTTCTGCATTTCCAACTCCCAGTCATTTCCTCAATAGCATGGTTCCTCCACAAAACTTTGACTTGTGGTATGACCTTTTCAGACGTAAGACGCGCTCCTTCCTATCCAAGATCTTGACAGGTACCTCTTCATACATTAAGTCTTCGGCTATCTCGTCTGGTTCTAGCTCAATAACGTGGTTCAGGTCTTTCACATATTTACGAAGTACTGATATATGAAAAACATTATGAATACGAGACATACTTGGAGGTAACGCGAGTCTATAGCTACATTTCCTACTCTCGGTCAAGAATGAAATGGACCAATAAATCATGGATTGAGCTTTCCTCTTTTCCAAAATCTTGTAACTCCCTTCCATGGAGCAACACGCAACAATACATGATCCCAATACTAAATTCCACGTTCTTTCGATGAAGATCTGCATAACTCTTTTGTCGATCTTGTGCCATTTGTATACGTTGTCGAATCATTTAGATCTTTTCTATAGTCATACGTACCAACTTTGGTCCCAACAATGTTGCTTCACTAACCTCATCCCAACATACTGGAGAGCGACACTTACGTCCATATAATGCTTCAAATGGAGCTACACCTATACTTGCCTGATAACTGTTGTTGTAGGAGAATTCCACCAAAGGTAAATATTTATCCCAACTCTCTTTGAAGTCTAGGACACAGAGTCTTAATAGATCTTCAAGAGTTTGAATAGTCCTCTCTGATTGTCCGTCCGTTTGAGGATGGTATGCCGAACTGAATCGTAAATCCGTGCCCATATCTTTTTTCAAGCTAACCCAAAATCGTGAAGTGAATCTTGGGTCACGATCCGAAACTATGGATACTGGCATGCCATGCAATCTTAAAATCTCATTCACGTATATACGAGCAAGACGTTCAAGGGAATAAGTCTCCCGTATCGGCAAGAAATGAGCAGACTTAGTTAATCTATCAACAATAACTCAAATCGCATCTATGCCTTGAGAAACCGTGGGAAGACCCGTAACGAAATCCATGGTAATGTGTTCCAATTCCATTTTGGAATCTCAAGTGGTTACAATGGACCCTTAGGCACTTGATGCTCTTCCTTTACACGTTGACAAGTTAAACACCTCGAGATAAACTTCACGATCTCTCTCTTAATATTGTTCCACCAAAATGTATGTCAAAGATCACGATACATTTTGGTACTTCCAGGATGGATTGCAAACGGTGTATTGTGTGCCTCCATCATGATCTTGTTCTTCAAATCAAAATCGTTAGGAACACAAATCCTGGAGTGGACTCGAAGTATTCCTTCTTCATCGATTCTTGCCTCTGGGATAACACCTTCTTGTACTTTCTTCTTCATATGCATCAGCTCCGGGTCTGTGGCTTGAGCAACCTTAACTTTATCGATTAAAGTTGGTTCTATCACATTATACTTGACATCATCGCACTCATTCCCTCGCATATGATCTTCTCCTTAACGCGCCGCCTACCACGCTTGCTTTTTCGGGATGGTATTGAATGGTGTGGTCATAATCTTTTAATAGCTCGAGCCAACGTCGTTGTCGCATATTGAGTTCCTTTTGGGTGAAGAAATATTTGAGGCTTTTATGGTCTGAATATATCTCCACTTTCTCCCCATATAGATAGTGCCTCCAGATCTTTAGCGTGAAAATGACTGCTGCCAACTCTAGATCATGAGTAGGATAATTCCTCTCATATTCTTTAAGTTATCGCGAGGCATAGGCTATGACTTTCCCATGTTGCATGAGAACACACCCTAACCCTTTGCCCGAAGCATCATTGTAGATAACAAATCCATCTGAACTAGATGGTATTATCAGAACAGGTGCCGAAATGAGTCTCCTCTGAAGCTATTGGAAACTCTTTTCGCATTCCTCGCTCCATACGAATTTTGTATCTTTTTGAGTCAGCTGAGTTAACGAAGTAGTGATTCGAGAAAATCCTTCCACGAATCTCCGATAATAACCAGTTAGGCCCAAAAAGCTACGTACTTCGGTCACCAACTTTGGTTGCTCCCAACTTTGTATTGCTTCAATCTTCGCCGGGTCGATAGATACTCCATGTTTTGACACCACATGCCCAAGGAATGCTACTTCCTAAAGCCAGAACTCGCATTTCTTCAACTTGGCATATAGCTTGTTTTCACAAAGCCTTTGGAGTACCAGCTTCAAATGGTGCTCATGATCTTCACGGCTTTTGGAATATATGAGGATGTCATCAATAAAGACAACAACGAATCGATCCAAATATTCCTTGAATATCCGGTTCATCATATCCATGAAAGCCAGCAGAGCATTAGTCAATCCAAAAGACATGACTAAGAATTCATAATGCCTGTATCGAGTTTCAAGGCGATCTTTGGAATATCCTGATTCTAATCTTCAATTTGATGATATCCGGAATGAAGATCGATCTTTGAAAAGAATTATGCTCATTCTGAATCGGGTCAAACAGTCATCAATACGAGGTAGAGGATACCTATTCTTGATGGTGACATGGTTCAATTCCCGATAGTCAATACAAAGTCGCATACTCGTCTTTCTTCTTTACAAATAAAGCAGAGCACCCCAAAGAGATGTACTAGGATGAATGAAACCGATGTCCAACAACTCCTCGTAGTTGGACCTTTAACCTCTGAAGTTCAATAGGAGCCATTCGATATGGGATTTTAGAAATGGGCTTTGTACTGTGTTCAAGATCAATAAAGAATTCAACTTACGTTATGGGGGTAGGCGGGAAGTTCTTCTTGAAATCGCCAGAAATTTACTAACAACAGGAATATTATTCAAATCCGACGTGCCTTTATTTAAATCCATAACATGGGCTAAAAAAGCTTGACATCCATTTTTCAATAAACAAATAGCTTTATTTCTTGATATGACAGTGATTGATTTTAGTGGTTTAGTTGCTTGAATTCGTACAACAGGTTGGTTAGGAATATGAAAACTAACAACCTTACGAAAACAATCAATTTTGGCATGATGAGTAGTTAACAAATCGATCCCTAAAATCACATCAAAAGCAAGTATCTTTAAAGAGATAAGGTCAACATGTAATGTGATGGTGCTAACTTGGATCAAACAAGATTTATAAACAGTGGATGTGATGAAAGTTTCTCCTAATGGAGTCTCCACAGATAAATCAAAGTCTAATTTCTCCGTAGTCTAGTTTAAACGTTGAGCACAAGCAGGAGAGATAAATGAATGGGTAGCACCGATATCTAGTAAGGTATAAACTTCGCAAGAATTTATGATTAGCTTACCTGTGATCACCTCGTTTGGGTTCCTCGTATTTTGACCAGTCACGACAAACGCTCTTCCAAGAACCGTTGACTTTGACTTTTCTGGGACGGCCTTTTGAGTCACCATTTCACTGGACTTGGTTTCGCTCTTGTATAAATCTCGAAGCGATATGTCCTTCTTTTCCACAATTATTACATACCTTGAATCGCCTCAGGCGGTTAATGATATGTCCCTCTTTCCGCATTTATAAAGATATGATGGGTGGTCGTTTCTCCTCCCTTAGAACCGATTCTTCCGGTGTCGCCGCGTCTTCACATGGTTATTGTTGAATCTTCTCTTTTTAAAATCTCCCCCCGACTCGCTTCTTCTATTTTCATGGCCATGATTACCACCAGAGTGATTACCATTTTTGTCCGTATTTTTCTTTCTCCGCTGGTTATCGTTGTTCTGATGACTGCTGTCACCAGTATGATCCTGGTTGTGGTCCCTCGGTTGAACGTACCCTTTATCTCGCTCTAATAATTGAGCCCTGTTGACAACATCTGAATAGAGAGAAAATTTATGAGAAATGAGATATTGACGTATGCTGGGTTTCAAACCTCTCAGAAACATCCGCGTCATACGTTCCTCATTCTCCACCAAATGAGGTGCAAACCTGGATAACTCTGTAAACTTCACCTCGTACTGGGACACCGTTATATTATTTTTTTCCAATCTATTAAACTCCACTTCCTTCATATGACGAATACTTTTAGGAAAGTACTTGTCATTGAATAGTTTCTGAAACGTCTCCCAAGACATGTTGAGTGCGGCTGGATGGGTACGCTTCATAGATTTCCACCAGTAATCTGCCTCATTACGGAACATAAAGGTGGCGAATGGAACCTTCTGTTTCCTCCGTGCATCCCAAGACATCGAATATCTTGGTAATTTGTTTGACCCACGTTTCTGCCTTAATCGGATCTGGCTTTCCCCAGAATTCTAGTGGTCCCAACTCTTTGAACTGCTTAGCTGTGACAAACCGTGCATTGTTATCATTTCCACCTGTATTTTGTGCACGAGTCTCCCTCGTCTGATTTTACATGAACTGCAAAAAGCTTCTAAACATCTCGTCGTTCATCATCTACTCAGTGGTGTTGTTCATAGGAGGAACATTGTCAGCCTGTTGCACGTTCTCCTCGTTGGTGAGTAAAGGTGTCTCCATGGTCTCATTTGTTCCACTGTTAACATTCTCAGTTGCCATTCTCAAATACTGCCATAAAATAAGGGTTAATTAAGGAAATCAACATATCACGTAATATCCCTATATATCTTGACCAACTAACAAATAAGCTTAGGTAGGACACACTAAAGAAAGGATTTACGTCTTTCCCTCCTAGTTCTATTCTCCAGGATCTCTACCGGAGATCATATCCCTAAGCTCGATACCAATTTATGGCGCCCCCAAAATAGGTATCAACACCCATTCACGAGTTGCCAAAATACATGGTACGAGAAAAAACTATAACTTTATTAATACAATTATCGTAAAAAAATCGACAACACATAAACGTGAGTTTAAATACAAAATATTTTCTAGATAATATCTGTTAGGTTTGTAATATTCACATATCAAATTATAAAATAATGCTAAGCGTGTAAAAAATCGAGTTTAAAAAATTTACAAACCATATATACCGGATCACCTTTATGCATAATTATTAATTAAACGAAAGGATAAAGAATAAAATCATACCCTTGAAGATCGAGTTCACTCGAGTACAAGTTCACCTCCAAATCCTTTTTCGCTCAACTTGAATCCACCGGGTTTGGTTCCTTCCTTTGATCAACGTTAGCCACCCATATGTTTAGCCTCAGAGGTGATCCACCAAGGAAGAAGAAAATTCAAGAAGAAGGGTGGTTGGCTAAACCCTAGTTTTCTATCTCTATAGAAAGGGTGTACTCTCCCAACAATTGGAATTATGTCGTATGTTGAAAAAGTCAACAACCCCCAACACCCATAATAAGACTCCTCTTATTTATAGATGTGGGCAACCCACCTTAACAATTAAGGAATTGGGTTTTATTTAATTAATTAAATTCTTTTAATTAATTAAGCTCCCTAATCTTATTAGGGATAATTAATTAAACTCCTTTAACTAATTTTCCTTCCTAATCCTATTAGAAATAAATGAGAGTACTTATATTAAATTAATTCCTAAACTCTTTAGAAATTAAAATAATAATAATTGTAATAATATTAATAAGACTCCTCTTATTAATTTATATTTAATATTTCTAAAATATTAAATAATAATATTAAGCTATTTAATTTATTCTATCACCATAGATTAAATTAAATATACTTAACATATTATTACGATTATGCCATTAACTTCTTAAATAATTATTCTTCCTTTTTATGGTGTGACCCTTTAGGTTCTCCATATTAAACCTAGGTTGTGAATAAATCAATTAGAACAATTTAATCTTATTTAAATAAATAAATTAAACAATTAATTTATTTTAAATAATATTTATTCTATAATAGGATAAGCCTCCCAAATGCGATCAACGACTTTCCAGATAATATAGATTTCAACATTAATCATAAAAGAACCTTTGAGTAAATAGTTACCGCACAATTCAATCCTTCCACCATACAATGTCCCAATTAAATATAAGACATGGAATTATCGTCAAGTCTTATTTTATTTAATTATATGTATTTCGACTCTTAAATGCACAACTCTAAATAATGCAAATTAGAAACTCCTTTCTAATTTCATTCTTCTTTGCCAAGGACCACTTTGGGTTGTCATTTATCGAATCACATAGGACATTTCTCTTCTTTATTAGAAGTGGTAGATTCTTTATTGATCATACATTATCTCCATGTACAACTTATTATACCCAAGCATACCCTTTGATATACCCTAAAGGTCTTAAGGAATAAGTCAAAGTATAACTCATCATACACAAGATACTATGATGATCTCAAGTCCAAGGATTACTCAGTACTACTATCACTACAGAATTCCTATCGACAGCAAATAAAACTCCATTAGGTATTCCTTAGCGAGCAACGCTCAAGTGAACTTATTCTCTAATAAGCACCTACATACTTGCTTTTAGTGTTCCACACAAATGATCATGAGATCAATCATCCTCATCCAATGAAAGCAAGCAACGTATGTACCAATCTATCCGGATTCACTAATCCCCAATTTAGTAATCCAATGATTGGGAACCATTTTAGTTTTAAGTTTTCTAAGAATTTAGATCTCATTAGAATGATCATCATCATTATTCTAAAAGCATTGCTTAAAACTATGGGTTTATCACATATTATAAAAACAAAGATCATGTAGATAATTAAAAGCCTTTAATAAATTAATACTTTTTATTAATAAATGAATAAGATTGTTACAAAGTATATGCTTTATCATCAAACATGATTGGCTTGTATGCATACTACTTTCAATCTCCCACTTGCACTAAAGCCAATCGTCATGTATATCTCATACTCTTCTTCTCTAAGTGACGATTATCCCATTGTTGGATAAGCTTTAGTTAATGGATATGTAATGTTGTTCATGAGAGTCCACTATCTCTATAGTGATTTCCCATCTTTGAATGATTCTAATAATCAAATGAAAGTGCCACAACACATGTTTAGATCCAAGATGAGACTTAGGAACTATTCCTAGTTCAGAATGAACTTTTAATCCAAACAATCAACTCAGAGCTTCATTTATAGCTATATACTTTGTCTTTATTACTAAACCAAAGAACTCTTTTCATTGTTTGGAACCTTTCCAATTCATCGCACCACCTGCTCAAGGTAACACTTTACCTTAAAGTGGATTTTTTCGTCATCTTTAGTCCGTCTGAAAAACTTGAGTGCATTAAGCCCTCTAGTTTTAATTTAGACCCACCATGAATATGATCACATCCTTAGTGTCGGTTAAGCACTTTAAGATGTTTTTCACCGCTTCACAAGTTGATCTTCTCGAATATACGACCGATCAACATCAGTGTCTCGTACATTTCATTGCATACATGATGATCACTCATGCAATCTCTCTCTTTCGAGTCTATGGGGACTATTAAGAGAGATACACTCCACGGCTCATCAACATGAGACATCTCTTGAGTTTGCCATGCTAAACGACTTTTAGCATCAAATGAATATATCGCTCTGGGTTAAGTCGAGCATCCTCTTAAATCTATCTATATAGATTTATATCCCCAATTAAGATACTCTTCCAAATCATTCATGGAGGATTGTTTAGACAACTTTATCTTTCTTGATTGTAGCATTAGTATGTCATTCCTTATCCGTAGTATATCAACATATAATATTAGGAATGTCAAACTGTACATTCCTAATCGTCCCTTTGTACACACTAGAACTCTTCCTCATCGATGTAATGTAACTCGATCATCATTTTCTATGATGTGTACTCATCATCATCATCATCTATGATGAATCCATACCTCCTAGGTATCTTGGTACTATTCCATTTTACGATTCGGATTTGTGGTACAATAGGTCTATCTATAAGTTCCTCTTATTTGACTTATAGTGTTTTGTGGTTCTTGAACTCTTCAAGATCTATTATCCTCCCACTAGCCCTTCAATGATAAACACCTTTATCTTAGAAGGTAGTGTGTTTCATAACAAACACCTTTTGCTAAGTAGGATTATAGAGCATATACCCTAAACTTACTTTAGGATGTCCCACAAATCGACACTTGTCAAATCTTGTCCCAAGCTTATCCTTTTGAAACCTTTTCACATAAGTTGGACAATCCCTTATCTTAACATACTTAAGATTAGGAATCCTCCCCATCCATAACTTTTATGGAGTCTTGGGGATTTTGAGGTTACCTTTCGTAGATATGCAACCATTTCTAGGACATTATCCCGTAAGGATTTGGAATGTCGGTAAAATCATTATGGACCGCACCATGTCCAACAAGGTATGATTTTTCCTTTCGAGATACATCAATCAATTATCATGATCGGAGGCGTCCATCATGAGAAAACCATTTGAGATGATCTAAAACTTATTGCACAAATATTTATTCCTTGATCTAATCAATGAATCTTAATACTTTGCCAATTTGTTTCACTTCAATTCTTTGAACCTTTCAAATAATTCACACTTGTATTTCAACAAATACACACATTCAACTCTTTGAATGATCATTTCCTTTTCTTATACTAGTTTGTTCAATTTGCAAAATTATTTTTCACGTAAGTCAAGTATACAAAATTTATTAAGTAATATTCGATTCTATACAAAACATTATTATTATAAATAGAACAACAATTGTTCTTAATTATAATACCAAAGATTTCATTGTCCAACAATAAATTGGAAATAATATTTTTAACAAGAATTGGAATACAATAACAACTTATCGACTTAATAGATTTGCTCGTAGGTAATCTTTAAACAATAAGTTCCTATGGCTAATGTACAAACAACCTTTGCTTCATTTCCCACACAGGATTACTTATCTTTGTTTAACTTTCTACTTACTTGGTCCTTCATAAATCTATATTTATGATAACCAAAGTCAGTATCCTATACCCAAGTAGAACCTCGACTTAAAGAAAAATTTATTTCAATCATGAACAAAAGCAGATTGTAACCAAACTTCACTAAGCTTCTTTAGTTAGCCGCAAGATGCTTCTCGCAGATTTCTTTCCGGTGTCCAAAGCTTATTACGAAGTGGAAGCAAACTCCTTTGCTATCCGTATCAGTTTTGTTCTTATTATCCTTTGTTTTTGCCCTTCTATTTACCTTTTTTGAATCTTTCTTCTTTTCGTAAGATCCTTTGGCCCCTACCAAGAAGACTTGGTCTTTCTTGGTTGAAAGTGACTCTCAACATTTTTCAACATGTTAAGCAAATCAACAGAAAGTCGATATCTAGCTTGTTTCATATGAAAAATTCACAATAATTGTGAAAGGAGTCCGGAGTGAGTGCAAGATCAAATCTCAACTCAACTCTCCATCCATGACAAAACCTGTTGTCCTAATTGATCAATCAAATTGATTATGTTAAGAACTTTTGTCTCTGCATTTTATAGTGCCATTGCCCATTCTAGATCGGAAGAGCTCCTTAGATATCTCGATATCTATCGGCCCCACTTTCCTCACCATCAACTACTTGATGTGCAGGAATATAGTAGAGCATCCATAGTTTCATCGCCGACGTCAAGCTCGTTACTTTCATGGATGCGAAAGCATGATGCATCGAGCCAATCTGTGCATCATCTTGCCACTTTCTAAAAGTAGCAATGTCTTCCTCAGAGGCATTATCTCGCAACCATTGCAGGATAGGCGTATTAAGGACATAAGATAGCTTTTCAAACTATGAGAACTATTCTCAAATTCCTTAACCAATCCATTTAATTTAATTTGGTTAATTTAGCATTTAATATGCTTCGCAGTTGATAGTAATTTTAGACATTGTAAAATTCTCGTAAATGAATTTGTAATTAACAACATTTTATACATACATTCTTTTATTAATTACCAAAATAAATTAGGTCTTGTTTTAAATTGGTATCTCCCACTATTTTCTTCAAACTATATTACCTCACTTATATAGTTAAGCAAAATCTAATTAAAGATTTTGCTAGTGAGAATAAGGATCCCATTTCAAATGTATATAGCCTTGTGGTGACACAACAAACTATATATAAATAACTAGGTAGACAACTTTTGTCAATTACATCAACTATGCAACTCCTTTTCTTTTGCCTCTTAGATTATTTTGATCAAGTGGTGGCACATCCGAATCAAAATTATCCAAGTTAAGTCCAACCTAGCACTCCATATATTCAAAAAAAAGAAAAATATCATCCTTGTGGTGACACAACAAAACAATATTGTTCAATTTTCTTTATAAGCATCAAATGTGATAAATTAACATCTTAAATACTTAATACTTGCCTTGTGGTGACACAACAAACTCATATTAAATATTTAATACTCTATTAATTTTATCATGCTAGAAGGCTGACGCTCGATATTCCAAATATCTTTGAACGCTTAGAACTTAATATAAAATTTGAGGGTTTGTTATTAATTTATCTCATCTTGTTTAGCTGCTGCATGCACATATATATATAAAATACGCGTATATATTAATTAACACGCTAAGCATGTTTGCATAATATATATATATATATAGTATAAGTATGCATATATAGAATACTATATTCTACCCGGATTGATTATGGACTTTATTCTAGTTTGGTTCACTAGAGCCACCAAGTGAACCAAAAGGTCAAACCCTCCCCAGGGTGCAAGAAATAATATTTAAATATAACTATTACATTTAAACCCGGGCTCCATTACAAACGGATCTTCAAGCGCTTCTTGTCCCTTGATCTCTAATTTTTCAAAATAAATCTAAATATTCCTATTACAAAACTATTTTAAAATAAATAGAAACCTTGATCGCCAGAATAAGGGAAGTACATAGGAGGGAGATAGAATTTACATTAAGAAAAATTAGAGAAGACGAGGTACGCAGACCCCATTTAATAAAACCCATACATTCATGCATCCAACTAAAATAAAATCCAATCATATTGGTCAATAGTCCATAATCAATCCCATTTATTATCATACACATCACCATATACATCAATAAATAACATTCATCTCATGAATAATAAATATTTAATATATATATTGATATCATTTAATGGGCAAATTTAGTTAGTATAAAATTTATTTTTGAATCAAAATAAACTCCTTTATTTTAATCCAAATTTAAATTAAAATAAAACTATTTTATTTTAATTTATCCAATTTTGAATAAAATAAACTATTTTATTTTAATCAAAATTTTAATCAAAATAAACTCCTTTATTTTAATTAATTATGGAATCCAATTCCATGTAATAAAAAAATTAATTAAAATAAACTCTTTTATTTTAATTAATTATGGAATCCAATTCCATGTAAAAAAAATATTAAAGGAAACACGGATTATCTTTCCTATTCACAAATAAACTTTTATTTTGAATAATATGAAATCTTATTTCATATCTAAATAAACTCCTTTATTTAAGGAAACATGGATTCTTTTTCCTATTCACAAATAAACTCTTTTATTTTGAATAATATGAAATCTATTTCATATCTAAATAAACTCCTTTATTTAAGGAAATTATAGAATCCAATTTCAACTCTAATTAGTTATCATGGAATCCAATTCCAACTCTAATTAGTTAGCATGAAATTCTAATTTTAAAATTAAAATAAACTCTTTTATTTTAATATTTAAAATAAACCTTTTATTTTAAAATTAAAATAAATATTATTTTAATTATAAAATTATTAAGAAATAATATATTATATATAATATATATAATATATATTATAAAAAATATAGAATATATATATATATATATATATAAAAGCTAGCAGTTATAATAATATATATATATATATATATCAGTACCTTATCTATTAAAAGAAAAATAAAACCCGTGACTTGATATATCATTAACTAAGAACATGCTGCTTCATGTTTCATGTTTCATGTTTTTCCGTGCAACTTGATATCTGTTAACCAAAAAAAAAACTCCTTGATTTCAAAAATATGCTTCATTTTTTTTTTTTTTTATTTCGTGCATTATTGAACATGCTGTAACAGAATTACATTGCCTTGTTTTCCGTGCATATATTTCATATATATATATATATATATATATATAATGCTGTTGGCCTTTTAAAAGCTCTCGACTAAATGTAGAAATTCCATCCTTGATTTTTTTTTTTTTTTTAATAAAATTTTATACAATTAAATTATGCCCAATTAAATTGTTCTAAACACATATCAATATACATATCAAATTAAAACAATTAATAATTCGCATAAAGGTTTGGCTCGATGCCATCGTTAGGTTTGTAATATTCATGTAATGCAATCAAATTGCAAAATAATGCTAAGCGTGTAAAAATCGAGTTTAAAAAATTTACAAACCATATACCCGGATCACCCTTTATGCATAATTATTAATTAAACGAAAAGGATAAAGAATAAAATCATACCCTGAAGATCGAGCTTCCTCGTGTACAAGTTCACCTCCAAATCCTTTCGCGCTCAACTTGAATCCAACTGGGTTTGGTTCCTTCCTTTCGATCAACGTTAGCCACCCATATGTTTGGCCTCTAGAGGTGATCCACCAAGGAAGAAGAAAATTCAAGAAGAAGGGTGGTTGGCTAAACCCTAGTTTTCTATCTCTATAAAAAGGGTGTACTCTCCCAACAATTGGAATTATGTCGTATGTTGAAAAAGTCAACAACCCCTAACACCCATAATAAGACTCCTCTTATTTATAGATGTGGGCAACCCACCTTAACAATTAAGGAATTGGGTTTTATTTAATTAATTAAATTCTTTTAATTAATTAAGCTCTCTAATCTTATTAGGGATAATTAATTAAACTCCTTTAACTAATTTTCCTTCCTAATCCTATTAGGAATAAATGAGAGTACTTATATTAAATTAATTCCTAAACTCTTTTAGAAATTAAAATAATAATAATTGTAATAATATTAATAAGACTCCTCTTATTAATTTATATTTAATATTTCTAAAATATTAAATAATAAATATTAAGCTATTTAATTTATTCTATCACCATAGATTAAATTAAATATACTTAACATATTATTACGATTATGTCATTAACTTCTTAAATAATTATTCTTCCTTTTTTATGGTGTGACCCTTTAGGTTCTCCATATTAAACCAGGTTGTGAATAAATCAATTAGAACAATTCTAATCTTATTTAAATAAATAAATTAAATTAATTAATTTAAATAAATAATATTTATTCTACAATAGGATAAGCCTCCCTAGCGATCAACGACTTTCCAGATAATATAGATTTCAACATTAATCATAAAAGAACCTTTGAGTAAATAGTTACCGCACAATTCAATCCTTCCACCATACAATGTCCTAATTAAATATAAGACATGGAATTATCACAAGTCTTATTTTATTTAATTATATGTATTTCGACTCTTTAAATGCATAACTCAAATAATGCAAATTAGAAACTCCTTTCTAATTTCATTTCGCTTCACCAATGACTCTTTGGGTTGTCATTTATCGAATCACATAGGACATTTCTCTTCTTTTATTAGAAGTGGTAGATTCTTTATTGATCATACATTATCTCCATGTACAACTTATTATACCCAAGCATACCCTTTGATATACCCTAAGGGTCTTAAGGAATAAGTCAAAGTATAACTCATCATACACAAGATACTATGATGATCTCAAGTCCAAGGATTACTTGTACTACTATCACTACAGAGAATTCCTATTGACAGCAAATAAAACTCCATTAGGTATTCCTTAGCGAGCCAATGCTCGTTGAACTTATTCTCTAATAAGCACCTACATACTTGCTTTAGTGTCTCCACACAAATGATCATGAGATCAATCATCCTCATCCAATGAGCAAGAACGATGTACTCAATCTATCCAGGATTCACTAATCCCCAATTTAGTAATCCAATGATTGGGAACCATTTTAGTTTTAAGCTTTCTAAGAATTTAGATCTCATTAGAATGATCATCATCATTATTCTAAAAGCATTGCTTAAAACTATGGGTTTATCACATATTATAAAACAAAGATCATGTAGATAATTAAAAACCTTTAATAAATTAATATTTTTATTAATAAATGAATAAGATTGTTACAAAGTATATGCTTTATCATCAAACATGATTGGCTTGTATGCATACTACTTTCAATATCCATACTCAAATAAGTCCTCATTACAATTATTGATATATTATTTTACAAAAATGGTGAGGACTACTAAAACAACTCTCTAGAACTATCATTCCACACCCACACTAGCATTAGAACTCGCTTTACATTCTCGCCTCACGAGAAGAAAAATGGAACAAAAAGGAAAAGGGTGAGCTCAAGTAGCCAAAATAAAGAATATTATGACTAAGATAATATAGAATAAATTATCGTTAGTCTTCAACAGGAAAAATCGATAAAATACAATAGATAACCGGTTTTCAGATCGGTATTTGCAATGAAATAATAATTCATAGATGAGTTACGTAGAGAATGAAATCTACTATTATCTATGAATTTAAAAGTCCATCATCAATATTTTATCCTCGTAACATCAATCAATATTCATCTTGAATCACATATTCATTTTTGCACTACTGAGCCAAAGATATTCATCGATTCATCTCAACCATGTTCATCTCAACACCTATACATCTTTGCACTATAGGCCGAAGATATTCAGTAATATCATCATTTAGGACTAAGGATGATGAAAAATATTTTAAAGAAAACGAATCCAGTTAAACAAAAGAACAAATATTAAGGATTCGTACTTTAAACAATCCAAGTTCAAAAATACTTCATAGATAACCATAGTGAAGTAAAATTCAAGAATGATCAAAACATGGATACAATCAAAGCTAGTATCCATAATCGATATTTTGGACAAAAAATAAAAATTTAATTTTTCTGTGAATAGTGTCGTATTCGTGAATAGTGCCGTATACGTGAATAGTAACCCCGACACTAAAAGACAAGAATTTCACAAGAAAAATCTTACCAATAATCCGGCATAATGATATTAGAAGAAATAATATCATTTAAAAAAAAAATAACATCCCTTACCTTGAAAAGAATAGTACTTCATTTGGAATATCGAATATCGGATATAATTTGAAGGATTTGCACCATATAAGCATCACTCAAAGTATCAAAATACTCATAAGAATACGCTCGATAATATAGAGAGAGAAAACTTCTGTTTCTGGTGTGTTTTTCAATTCTAACCTAAGCACCTTATTTATAGGAAATTGCTTAGAACACCAAAACAGAAAATTTATTTAAATACTTACGCCCACCTTGAATAATTGAATTCAGCCATGTTTAATAATAAGTGAGCCCACCAAACATATCAAAAACGTTTTTCTTTTAAAACAAATTTTAAAAAATAATTATTTTGGAACTTCGAACTTCAATAATTCATAATAAATAGCCCTTTTATCAAAAAAAATTCAAATCTTATAACCATTCCATAGGAAATTCCATTCTCTACAACTGCATGGTATGAAATTTTTCCTAATTCCAAGCAGAAATTCAAAGAAATCCACATACAGACGATTTTTGTGCTATAATCAAATTTCAGTCCAAAAAATAGGGTTCATGAACATGTTTAATATGTTTTAAATATTTTAGTAACAAAAATACTCCTCCTCCTCATATACTCATATATCCCACATTCATTGTAAAAATATCACCATTATTATATTATTAAAATATAATAATATATTTATTGAATTATTTTATCAGAAAAGATAAAATATCAATTTTTCAACAATTGTCACTTTAAAATTTTTTCCATCTATATCCACATAAAATGAATATTTTCCTTATCATATAAATCAATAATTAATTATTCACAAATAATATTACAGAATCACAATATCGACAACCAAGCCGTTCCCAGGAAAGAGGGGGCTTTCCAATAAGGATTTCTCCTTACTGACGCGCAATTAGGTGACCAAACCTCTCCTTAGACAGAACTTTCTAGACATTGCCAATAATGTTATCTAATAATATTATTCAAATAATATGAATTATTGATTTGATAATAAAAATACTGTCGTAGTGACAATTATCTAAACAACAATAATATAAAATATCAACGTAGCAATTATTGAATCAATAAAATAAAATATTAAACATTAACTCATCGTAATAATTATTGAGTAGTGCCTTTCACGTAAGAATCAATAATTGTGTGCAATACCGTACTCATCGTGTTTTAACCACCGTGTATTCCAACAAGATTAATGGTAACAACTACTTAATTATTTATAAACAACTTATACTTGTCATTTTCTTCATCCAATCGCGTTATGGGGCCCACACAAGGTTGTACTGGCCGCATTTAATATTCCCCCCGACGAAGAAGAATATTCCACCACCAAACGAATATTCCCAAACAACAATGAATATTTTATAACCACTTGCTTATTTGAAATATTTGCTCATTTTACCCATAACTAACCACATCAATCAAATCAACCCTTACTATTTTCAAAATAATAAATAGAGAAAATTTAATTTCATTTATAATAATTTGGGGTCTTACAGGGGTCAATACAAAATTCGATTTCACGCTCTAGGGGTAGGTTAAGATGAAAGTAGTATGCACACAAGCCAATCATGTTTGATGATAAAGCATATACTTTGTAACAATCTTATTCATTTATTAATAAAAAGTATTAATTTATTAAAGGCTTTTTTAATTATCTACATGATGCTGTTTTATAATATGTGATAAACCCATAGTTTTAAGCAATGCTTTTAGAATAATGATGATGATCATTCTAATGAGATCTAAATTCTTAGAAAGCTTAAAACTAAAATAGTTCCCAATCATTGGATTACTAAATTGGGGATTAGTGAATCCGGATAGATTGGTACATACGTTGCTTGCTCATTGGATGAGGATGATTGATCTCATGATCATTTATGTGGAGACACTAAAGCAAGTATGTAGGTGCTTATTGGAGAATAAGTTCATCGAGCGTGGCTCGCGCTAAGGAATACCTAATGGAGTTTTATTTGCTGTCAATAGGAATTCTGTAGTGATAGTAAGACAAGTGATCCTTGGACTTGAGATCATCATAGTATCTTGTGTATGATGAGTTATACTTTGACTTATTCCTTAAGACCCTTAGGGTATATCAAAGGGTATGCTTGGGTATAATAAGTTGTATATGGAGATAATGTATGATCAATAAAGAATCTACCACTTTAATAAAAGAAGAGAAATGTCCTATGTGATTCGATAAATGACAAACCCAAGAGTCCTCGGGTTAAGGCGTAATGAAATTAGAAAGGAGTTTCTAATTTGCATTATTTGGAGTTGTGCATTTAAGAGTCTAAATACATATAATTAAATAAAATAAGACTTGACAAAGTAATTCCATGTCTTATATTTAAATTGGGACATTGTATGGTGGAAGGATTGAATCAGACGGTAACTATTTACTCAAAGGTTCTTTTATGATTAATGTTGAAATCTATATTATCTCGGAAAGTCGTTGATCGCTAGGGAGGCTTATCCTATTGTAGAATAAATATTATTTATTTAAATAAATTAATTATTTAATTTATTTATTTAAATAAGATTAGAATTGTTCTAATTGATTTATTCACAACTAGGTTTAATATGGAGAACCTAAAGGGTCACACCATAAAAGGAAGAATAATTATTTAAGAAGTTAATAGCATAATCGTAATAATATGTTAAGTATATTTAATTTAATCTATGGTGATAGAATAAATTAAATAGCTTAATATTTATTATTTAATATTTTAGAAATATTAAATATAAATTAATAAGAGGAGTCTTATTAATATTATTACAATTATTATTATTTTAATTTCTAAAAGAGTTTAGGAATTAATTTAATATAAGTACTCTCATTTATTCCTAATTGGATTAGGAAGGAAAATTAGTTAAAGGAGTTTAATTAATTATCCCAAATAAGATTAGGAGCTTAATTAATTAAAAAATTTAATTAATTAAATAAAACCCAATTCCTTAATTGTTAAGGTGGGTTGCCCACATCTATAAATAAGAGAGAGTCTTATTATGGGTGTAGGGGTTGTTGACTTTTACTAATACGTAATAATTCCAATTTGTTGGAGAAAGACGCCTTCTATAGAGATAGAAAACTAGGGTTGAGCCAATATCCCTTCTTCTTGAATCTTTTATTTTCTTGGTGGATCACCTCTAGAGGCCAAACATATGGGTGGCTAACGTTGATCAAAGGAAGGAATCAAACCGGTGGATTCAAGTTGAACGCGAAAGGATTTGGAGGTGAACTTGTACGAGGAAGCTCGATCTTCAAGGGTATGATTTTATTCTTTATCTTTTTTCGTTTAATTAATAATTATGCATAAAAGGTGATCCGGTATATGGTTTGTAAAAATTTTAAACTCGATTTTACACGCTCGCTTAATTTGTGCAATTTGATTGCTTTTGAATATTACAAACCTAACAAGTGGCATCGAGGCCAAACCTTTATGCGAATTATTAATTGTTTTAATTTGATATGTATATTGATATGTGTTTAGAACAATTTAATTGGGCATAATTTTATTGTATAAAATTTATTTAAAAAAAAAAAAAAAAAAAAAACGAAAGATTTTTTTTTTATTCAAGGCATGTACGGAATTTTAAAAGATTACATGGATTCACGGTAATAGTTGATAACCGACTACACCATATATATTATGTGATACAAGGTTAAAGGATTACATGGATTCACGGAATTAAAGGTTAAAGTGCACGGAATTATATATATGATACAAGTCCGGTTATAATATATATATATATTCGGTTATTTTATTATTTTATAATATATTATATATATATAATATATTATTCTTAATAATTTTATAATTAAAATAATATTTATTTTAATTTTAAAATAAAAGGTTTATTTTAAATATTAAAATAAAAGAGTTTATTTTAATTTTAAAATTAGAATTTCATGCTAACTAATTAGAGTTGGAATTGGATTCCATGATAACTAATTAGAGTTGAAATTGGATTCTATTTATTTTTCCTTAAATAAAGGAGTTTATTTAGATATGAAATAAGATTTCATATTATTCAAAATAAAGGAGTTTATTTGTGAATAGGAAAGAGAATCCTAATTTCCTTAAATAAAGGAGTTTATTTAGATATGAAATAAGATTTCATATTATTCAAAATAAAGGAGTTTATTTGTGAATAGGAAAAAGAAAATCCGTGTTTCCTTTAATAATATTTTTTTTATTACATGGAATTGGATTCCATAATTAATTAAAATAAAAGAGTTTATTTTAATTAAAGATTTTTTATATATATGGAATTGGATTCCATAATTAATTAAAATAAAGGAGTTTATTTTGATTAAAATTTTGATTAAAATAAAATAGTTTATTTTATTCAAAATAGGATAAATTAAAATAAAATAGTTTTATTTTGATTTAATTTTGGATTAAAATAAAGGAGTTTATTTTAATAAAAATAGATTTTATACTAACTAAATTTTGCCCATTAAATGATATCAATATATATATTAAATGTTTATTATTCATAAGATGAATGTTATTTATTGATGCATATGGTGATGTGTATGATAATAAATGGGATTGATTATGGACAATTGACCAATATGATTGGATTTTATTTTAGTTGGATGCATGAATGTATGGGTTTTATTAAATGGGAATCACTGCGTACCTCGCCTTCTCTAATTTTTTCTTAATGTAAATTCTATCTCCCTTCTATGTATTTCCTCGATCACGATCAAGGTTTCTATTTATTTTAAATAGTTTTGTAATAGGAATAGTTAGAATTAATTTTGAAAAATTGAAGATCAAGGAACAAGGAGCGCTTGAAGACCCGATTTGTAATGGAGCCGGGTTTAAATGTAATAGTTATATTTAAATATTATTTCTTGCACCCCTGGGGTTTGACCTTTTGGTTCACTTGGTGGCTCTAGTGAACCAAACTAGAATAAAAGTCCATAATCAATCCGGGTAGAATATAGTATTCTATATGTGCATACTTATACTATATATATTATATATTATGCAAACATGCTTCGCATGTTCATTAATACGACGCGATTTTATATATATATGTAAATGCGCTTAAACAAGATGAGACAAATTAATAACAAACCCCTCAATTTTTATATTAAGTCCTAAGCGCTCAAAGATATTTGGAATATCGAACGTCAGCTTTCTAGCATGATAAAATTAATAGAGTATTAAATATTTAATATGAGTTTGTTGTGTCACCACAAGGCAAGTATTAAGTATTTAAGATGTTAATTTATCACATTTGATGCTTATAAAGAAAATTGAACAATATTGTTTTTTGTCAGGTCACCATAAGGATGATATTTTTCTTTTTTGAATATATGGAGTGCTAGGTCGGACTTAACTTGGATAATTTTGATTCGGATGTGCCACCACTTGATCAAAATAATCTAAGAGGCAAAAGAAAAGGAGTTGCATAGTTGATGTAATTGACAAAAGTTGTCTACCTATTTATTTATATATAGTTTGTTGTGTCACCACAAGGCTATATACATTTGAAATGGGATCCTTATTCTCACTAGCAAATCTTTAATTAGATTTTGGCCGAACTATATAAGTGAGGGTAATATAGTTTGAAGAAAATAGTGGGAGATACCAATTTAAAACAAGACCTAATTTATTTTGGTAATTAATAAAAGAATGTATGTTAAAATGTTGTTAATTACAAATTCATTTACTGTAATTTTACAATGTCTAAAATTACTATCATCATGCGAAGCATATTAGATGCTAAATTAACCGCATCGAATTAAATGGATTGGTTAAGGAATTTGAGAATAGTTCTCATAGTTGAAAAGCTATCTTATGTCCTTAATACGCCTATCCTCGCAATGGTTGCGCATAATGCCTCCGAGGAAGAGATTGCTACTTTTAGAAAGTGGCAAGATGATGCACACTTGCTCAATGCATCATGCTCGCATCCATGAGTAACGAGCTTTCGTCACAAGATGAAACTATGAATGCTCCTACTATATTCCCGCACATCAAGTAGTTGATGGTGAGGAAAGTAGGACCGATAGATATCGAGATATCTAAGGAGCTCTTCCGATCTAGAATGATCAAGGCACTACAAAGATGATACATATGTCCTAATGATAATCAATTTGATTGATCAATTAGGATAATGAGTTTTGTCATGGATGGAGAGTTGAGCTAAGATTTGATCTTGCACTCACTCCCGAACTCCTTTCACAATTGTTGTGAATTTTCATATGGATTAAGCTAGATATCGCCTTCATTTGATTTGCTTAACATGTTGAAAAATGTTGAGAGTCACTTTCAACCAAGAAAGACCAAGTCCCACTTGGTAGGGGCCAAAGGATCTTTTGAAAAGAAGAACGATTCAAAGAAGGTAAATAGAAAGGCATAAACAAAGGATAATAAGAACAAAGCGACACGGATAGCAAAGGAGTTTGCTTTCCACCGCTATAAGCCTCGACCTTCGGAAAGAAATCATGAGAAGCATCTTGCAGAGGCTAACCAAAAAAAAGCTTAATGAAGTTTTTGTTCATAATACGCTTTTTGTTCATGATTGAAATAAATTTTTCTTTAAGTCAAGGTTCTACTTGGGTATTGGATACCGACTTTGGTTATCATAAATATAGATTTATGAAGGACCAAGCGAAGTGGAAAGCTAAACAAATATAAGTAATGCTATAAAGTAGAAATGTAGCAAAGGTTGCCATATTAGCCATAGAAACTTATAGTTTAGCAATGCCTACGGGCAAATCTATTAAGTCAATAAGTTGTTATTGTATTCCAGTTCTTGTTAAAAATATTATTTCCATTTTATTGTTGGACAATGAAATTTTTGGTATTATAATTAAGAACAATTGTTGTTCTATTTATAATAATAATGTTTTGTATAGAACTGGAATATTACTTAATAAATTTTGTATACTTGACTTACATGAAAATAATTTTGCATATTAAACAAATTAGTATAAGAAAAGGAGATGATCATTCAAAGAGTTGAATGTGTGTATTTGCTGAAATACAAGTATGAATTATTTGAAAGGTTCAAAGAATTCAGAAGTGAAACAAATTGGCAAAGTAATAAGATTCTTTGATCGGATCAAGGAATAAATTCTTGTGCAATAAGTTTCTAGATCATCTCAAATGGTTTTCTCACAATGGACGCCTCCAGATACGGAATAATTGATTGATGTATCTGAAAGGAAAAATCATACCTTGTTGAACATGGTATGGTTCAAAATGATTTTACCGACATTCCAGTATCCTTCTAGGATCATGTCCTAGAAATGGCTGCATATCTACAAAAAGGTAACCTCGAAATCAAGCACCAAGACTCCATAAAAGTTATGGACAGGGAGGATTCCTAATCTTAAGTATGTTAAGATAAGGGGTTGTACAACTTATGTGAAAAGGTTTCAAAGGATAAGCTTGGGACAAAATTTGACATGTACAGATTTGTGGGACATCCTAAAGTAAGTTTAGGGCATATGTTCTATAATCCTACATAGCAAAAGGTGTTTATCATGAAACACACCGCCTTTCTAAGATAAAGGTGTTTATCATTAAAAGGGGCTAGTGGGAGGATAATAGATCTTGAAGAGTTCAAGAACCACAAAATACTATAAGTCAAATAAGAGGAAACCCGTAGATAGACCTATTATACCACAATGAATCAGAATCGAATAGTACCAAAGATACTAGGAGGTATGGATTCATCATGGATGATGATGATGAGGTACACATCATAGAAGATGATGATCCGAGTTACATTCGATGAGGTAAGACTTCTAGTGTGTACAAAAGGGTCGATGGGGCGTTGTGAAATTTCTAGTATTATATGTTGATATACTACGGATGAGGAATTACATACCAATGCTACAATCAGTAAAGATAAAGTTATCTAAACAATCCTCCATGAATGATTTGGGAAGAGTATCATTATTGGGGATGCAAATCTATATAGATAGATTTAAAAGGATGCTCAACTTAACCCAAGGAACGTATATTCATTTGATGCTAAAGTCGTTTAGCATGGCAAACTCCAAAAGATGTCTCATGTTGATGAGCTATGGAGTGTATCTCTCTTTATAGTCCCCATAGACTCCTGAAAAGAGAGATCGCATGAGTGACTATCATGTATGCAATGAAATATACAAGATCTAATGTTGATCGGTCATATTACTGGAGAAGATCAACGTAAGACGGTGAAAACATCTTAAAGTTCTTAACCCAAGCACTAAGGATGTGAGCATACATGGGGGTCCGAATTAAAACTAGAGGGCTTTACTGAGACTCAAGTTTTTGTATGCACAAGACGACGATCAAAATCCACTTTAAGGTAAAGCGTTATCTTGAACAGTGGTGCGTTGAATTAGAAAGGTTCCAAACAAAGAAAGAGTTTTTGGTTTAGTGATAAAGACAAAGTAAGTAGCTATAAATGAAGTCGCAAGTTGATTGTTTGGATTAAAAGTTCATTACGTAACTAGGAATAGTTCCTAAGTCTCATCTTGGATCTAAACATGTGTTGTGGCACTTTCATTTGATTATTAGAATCATTGAAAGATGGGAAATCACTATAGAGATAGTGGACTCTCAAGAACAACATTACATATCCATTAACTAAAGCTTATCCAACAATGGGATAATCGTCACTTAGAGAAGAAGAGTATAAGATACCATGACGATTGGCTTTTAGTGCAAGTGGGAGATTGAAAGTAGTATGCACACAAGCCAATCATGTTTGATAATAAAGCATATACTTTGTAACAATCTTATTCATTTATTAATAAAAGTATTAATTTATTAAAGGCTTTTTAATTATCTACATGATGTTGTTTTATAATATGTGATAAACCCATAGTTTTAAGCAATGCTTTTAGAATAATGATGATGATCATTCTAATGAGATCTAAATTCTTAGAAAGCTTAAAACTAAAATAGTTCCCAATCATTGGATTACTAAATTGGGGATTAGTGAATCCGGATAGATTGGTACATACGTTAACTTGCTTTCATTGGATGAGGATGATTGATCTCATTATCATTTATGTGGAGACACTAAAGCAAGTATGTAGGTGCTTATTGGAGAATAAGTTCACTGAACGTGGCTCGCTAAGGAATACCTAATGGAGTTTTATTTGCCTGTCAATAGGAATTTCTGTAGTAATAGTAGTACAAGTGATCCTTGGACTTGAGAGATCATCATAGTATCTTGTGTATGATGAGTTATACTTTGACTTATTCCTTAAGACCCTTAGGGTATATCAAAGGGTATGCTTGGGTATAATAAGTTGTACATGGAGATAATGTATGATCAATAAAGAATCTACCACTTCTAATAAAAGAAGAGAAATGTCCTATGTGATTCGATAAATGACAACCCAAAGAGTCCTTGGTTAAGGCGAGAATGAAATTAGAAAGGAGTTTCTAATTTGCATTATTTGAGTCATGCATTTAAGAGTCGAAATACATATAATTAAATAAAATAAGACTTGTGATAATTCCATGTCTTATATTTAAATTGGGACATTGTATGGTGGAAGGATTGAATTAGACAGTAACTATTTACTCAAAGGTTCTTTTATGATTAATGTTGAAATCTATATTATCCGGAAAGTCGTTGATCGCTAGGGAGGCTTATCCTATTGTATCATAGAATAAATATTATTTATTTAAATAAATTAATTGTTTAATTTATTTATTTAAATAAGATTAGAATTGTTCTAATTGATTTATTCACAATAGGTTTAATATGGAGAACCTAAAGGGTCACACCATAAAAGGAAGAATAATTATTTAAGAAGTTAATGGCATAATCGTAATAATATAGTTAAGTATATTTAATTTAATCTATAGTGATAGAATAAATTAAATAGCTTAATATTTATTATTTAATATTTTAGAAATATTAAATATAAATTAATAAGAGGAGTCTTATTAATATTATTACAATTATTATTATTTTAATTTCTAAAAGAGTTTAGGAATTAATTTAATATAAGTACTCTCATTTATTCCTAATTGGATTAGGAAGGAAAATTAGTTAAAGGAGTTTAATTAATTATCCCAAATAAGATTAGGGAGCTTAATTAATTAAAAAAATTTAATTAATTAAATAAAACCCAATTCCTTAATTGTTAAGGTGGGTTGCCCACATCTATAAATAAGAGGAGTCTTATTATGGGTGTGGGGGTTGTTGACTTTTACTAATACGTAATAATTCCAATTTGTTGGAGAGTACGCCCTTTCTATAGAGATAGAAAACTAGGGTTGAGCCAATATCCCTTCTTCTTGAATCTTTATTTTTCTTGGTGGATCACCTCTAGAGGCCAAACATATGAGTGGCTAACGTTGATTAAAGGAAGGAATCAAACCCGGTGGATTCAAGTTGAACGCGAAAGGATTTGGAGGTGAACTTGTACCTGAGGAAGCTCGATCTTCAAGGGTATGATTTTATTCTTTATCTTTTCGTTTAATTAATAATTATGCATAAAGGGTGATCCGGGTATATGGTTTGTAAAAATTTTTAAACTCTGATTTTACACGCTTCCGCTTAATTTGTGCAATTTGATTGCTTCTTGAATATTACAAACCTAACATAAGAAGTCTTCAAGAATACGCCACATTGATATCTATCAACTTGCCACCATTATTCACGTCGTCCCCTACGGATATTCTGGCTTCGGTGTATTCCAAGACTTGGAAGTCACCAGCGAAAGGCTCGGGGCTCTTTACTTATGACTTGATATGACAATGATTGACTTTAGTGGTTTGGTTGCTTGAATTCGTATGACAGGTTGGTTAAGAATATGAATGCTAACAACGTTACGAAAAGCTTGATGAGTAGTTAATCAATCGATTCCTAAAATCACATCAAAGGTAAGTATTTTCAAAGAGATAAGATCGACAAGTAACGTGAAAGTGTCGATTTGAATCAAATAAGATTTATAAACAGTGGAGGTAACGAAGGTTTTTCCTAACGAAGTTTCAAAAGATAAGTCAAAGTCTAATTTCTCAGGAGTCAAATTTAAACGTTGAGTGAAAGCAAGAGAGATAAAAGAATAGGTAGCACCGGTATCGAATAAGGTATAGACTTCGTAAGCGTTTATGATTAACTTACCCGTGATAACTTCATTCGGGTTCCTCGACAAATGCTCTCACTTAAACTACTGGTTTTGACTTGTCTGAGACATCCTTTGGCATCACAATCCCAGCTGGACTTAACTTCACTACACGACAAAATTGAGCTAGGTGACCTTCTCTTCCGCAATTGAAACACGTTTTGCATTGCTGCGTACAGTTTGGACGGATGTGTCCCTCCTGTCCGCATTTGAAACATACGACCGGTGGTCATTCTTCTCCCCTAGAATTTGTTGCTGGTGTTGGTGTTGCTGCCAACGTCTTCCCATCATCGTTAAATCTTCTCTTCTTGAATTTTCAACTTCTATTATCTTGGCCATGATTACCACCGAAGTGATTACCATTCTTGGCATGATAATTTCCCCCACGATGGTTATCATTGTTCCGATGGCCATTGCCACCGGTATGATTATTATCGTGTTGCTGGTCATTACCTTTTGGTTGTGCTAATTCATTATCACGCTCTAATAACTGAGCCCTATTCACAACATCTGAATATAAACGAAATTTGTGAGAAATGAGGTATTGACGTATATCGGGTTTCAAACCTCTTAGAAACATTCGCGTCATTCGCTCCTTATTATCGACCAAATGGGATGCGAACCTGGATAACTCCGTAAATTTAGCCTCGTATTGCGACACGGTCATATTGTTTTGCTCCAACTTGATAAACTCCACCTCCTTCATGTGACGAATACTTTCGGGAAAGTACTTGTCGTTGAACAGCTCTTGGAACTTCTCCCAAGATATCTTAACTGCTTCAGGCTGGGTACATTTTACAGATTCCCACCAGTAATCTGCCTCTTCACGCAACATAAAGGTGGCAAAGGGAACCTTTTACTCCTCGGAACATCCCAAGACATCAAATATCTTGGTGATCTGCTTTAACCACGTCTCCGCCTTAAGTGGTTCTGGCTTTCCCAAAAAGTTCGGTGGTCCCAGCCTCGAATCGCTTAGCAAAGAATCAACCGTGGGTTGCCATTATTTCCACCTATATTTTGAACAGAGTCTCTTACGATGTTGCATGAATTGCGATAAAGCCTCCGAACATTCCATCGTTCATCATCTGGTCGGTGTTGTTGTTTGCCTGAGGATTGTCGCCTTTCTAATGCACATTGTCCTGCTTATTGATCTGTGGAGACTCAACGGTCTCCTATGCTCCATTGTTATTCTCAACATTCTCGGATGCCATTTTACTATCAGAAAACAAGGGTTAATTAACATATCACATATTATCCCTACACTCGTGAGACCAATTAAATACCAAATAAACTTAGGTAGGTCATAATAAATGAAGGAATTTCCCGTCTCTCCCTTCCTAGTTCTTGTCTCACATCTCACCCAGGATCATATCCCTAAGCTTTGATATTAATCTGTGACGCCCCCAAAATAGGTACACATCACCTATTCTCGAAGTCGCCAAATACATGGTATGTAATACAAATAAAATCTTAAATATCTAACATGAAGTGTGAGTTTTAATACAAATATTGTCTTCAGAGGCGAAAGATTCAAACTCAAAATAAGTCCTCAATACATTTATTGTCACACTATTTCATAGAATAGTGAGGACTACTAATGCTATTATCTCCGGACCGTCACTCCGCTCCCCGACTAGTCCTCGCTACGTTTTCATTTCTCAAGAGAACAATGAAAGTAAAAGGGTGAGCTCAACTAGCCCAAAGAAGAAATATTATGACTAAGATAATACGTAATAATTTATCGTTAGCCTTCAACAATGTTGTTAAAGCGATACAATATAACAAACATCAAGTTTAACTGCAGCGAAACAAGCAATCCATTAAAAGAGTCAAGTAGAGAATAAAATCTATTATCTTTTATGATTTAAAAGGTTTTTAATCACTTTTATCGCTGGGACTCAACTTAATAAATAATCCACATCATCCTGCACTACGGCCAAGGATATTCATTAGTATCACAACCACAAATTATCCATGCACTACGGGCCAAGGATATTCGTGTATTCATCAATGGTCATGATCATGCCATAAAACGATTCATCTTTGCACCCTTGGCCGAAGAGAATCCATAGCCATAATCATACCAAAAACTGGCCATCAATGCACTGCGGGCCAATGAGGACTTTTTCCATATCATTTGTAACATTACGGTCATGATTATACCGAATAATCCCTGGTCATAATCATACCAAGTCCATCTATGCACATAAGCCAAAGATGACTTTAATCATAATATAAGCATGAGGATGATGACAATGGCATAATAATTCAATAAAACAAGTTCAAGAATAAATTTTAAAGATTTATAAGTTAATTTATCCTGAACTCAAAAACGTCCAAATTGTCAACATGATACTTTTTTGTAGAGTAAAATTCAAGAATGCACAGAAGAATATTTCCATGAAAAGATACTGGATGAAGCGCAAATATCATGGATATTCCACTAATTTCATGGACTATAGAAGCCAAAACTTTAACCAACTGAGTATAATAGAATATATGAAACTGCAAATGAATTTTCGCCCGCCATGCGGGTAATCCACGTAGACAGATTATTTTCACAATTTATTAAGGAATGAATACAAAGGATCATTCACCATGCATGTGGTAATTCACATAAACAGGTTATTCCAACAGAATAATAAAGAATGGAATAATAGAAGAATTCACCATGCATGCGATAGACCTCACAGACAAGTTATTCCCATAGAATAATAAATAATGGAACCAGGTCATGCGTAAACGCACAGATAGGATATTCCGACAGAATAATAAAGAATGAAATAATAGAAGAATTTCACCATGTATGCGATTACATGCATAAAAGTTATTCCAACATAATAATAAAGAATGGAATATGAGAAGAATTTCACCATGTATATGGTATCAGACAGATAAAAGTTATTCCAACATAATAATAAAGAATGGAATAATGAGAAGAATTTCATCATGTATGCAGTACTTCAGCGTAGTAAAAGTTATTCCAACATAATAATAAAGAATGGAACAACAGCTCTTATGAGTATTTGAAAGAAAATAATTCTCTTCATGAATATGAAAGAAATAATACCCCTTACCTTAGAAGAAACTTGATATAGGAGTAGTGAAGTGGCAGAATACTTTTCTTCTTTCTCTCTATAGTTTCTCTCTCTAGAGTTTCAAATGAATTCGTAAAAATAATGAAGGAATGAGCTTTATTTATAGGAAAATGGGTGAATAAGAACTAATTCATGAAACGGTCAAATTGATTTACTTTTTAAAGCAGACGGTCCATATTGATTTACTATGCATTATTAATAAAATATTATAATAAAACAAAATCTTTTAAATAAAATATAATATATTCTATTTATAATCTAATAAAACGAATAACTTTATAAAAGTGTTACATTTTATATAAAAAGATTTTATTATGCAAATACTACGCAGTAATTATGCAAAACACTATGCATAATAAAATATAATATATTCTATTTATAGTCTAATAAAACAAATAACTTTATAAAACTATTACATTTTATATAAAAAGATTTTATTATGCAAAATACTATGCATAATAGAATATAATATATTCTATTTATAGTCTAATAAAATAAATAATTTTATAAAAGTATTCATTTTATATAAAAGCTTTTTCATTTTATTACATTAATAATACTAATAAAACAAAAATTTATATATATATATAATATATATATATATATATAAACTTCCGTGACTTCATAAAAAGACACCTCAATATATTTAACAACATTTATCATCATTATTATAATTCACAATATTAATCGCAACTGTGTCGTTCCGAGGAAAGAGGGGCTTTCAATAAGGATTTCTCCCTAATGACGCGCAATTAGGTGACCAAACCTCTCATTGGCAGAACTTCTAGGCATCGCTAATATTGCAAATAATAATATTAATAACTTTGTTATCTCAATTATTGATTTAATAATATATAAAATATCGGTAATAATTGAATCAAATAACGTGCGATACTATGCAACAATTACTGAAGTAATAATTGAACAAAACTGTGTGACTTCTCACGTAAACATCAATAATCAATACCGTGTGCTACTATGCAACACAGCGTATTACTATACTTTTACTACCGAGTAGTTCAACAGTTTTAACGGTAAAACTTCCGTCATTATTTTCATAAAAATATTTTTGTCATTTTCTCAATCCGACAATAATTTCTTTGTGGGGTCCACCAATGATTGTACCATCGTACGAATATTTCCTGTTAAAATGAATATTCCCCGACCAATCGAATATTATATAACAACTTGCGTACTTTATAAAATTTATAAATATTACCCACAACTATAACATTATATCAAATTTATACTATAATATTAAAAAAAATATTTCGAGAAATTTAAATCTTTATTCATAAAATTTGTGGTCTCACAACAAACGATTAATATATGTATATATATATATATATATTAAAGCAGTTAAAATTCACGAATTTATAATCTAGGCCCGATTGTTAAATATATATATGATTAATATATATTAAAGTAACAAAAGGCCATAGATTAGCAATCCAGAACAAGCTGGTAAATATATATACGGTCCGGATCTTAAGCTCATCCCTTATTCAATTCACCCGAGCTCACCCCCCTTTAGCGACGGACCCGGCGACGGTTCAATCATTCAACCGTCGTCTATACTTTTAGCGACGCTATATGTGACGCCCCCAAAATAGGTATACATCACCCATCTTGAGTCGCCAAATACATGGTACAACATTCAAATAAAACTTAATTATACAACAGTCGTGTAAAATACAACAAAACATATGCTGTGAGTTTTAATACAAATATTGTCATCTAGACAATATCCACACTCAATTGAGTCCTTATTACATTTATTATCATACTATTTAACAGAATAGTGAGGACTACTAATGCTATTATCTGGACCGTCACTCCATTCCCCGACTAGTCCTCGCTACGTTCTCATTTCTCAAGAGAACAATGAAAGTAAAAGGTGAGCTCAACTAGCCCAGTAAGAAATATTATGACTAAGATAATACAGAATAAATTATCGTTAGCCTTCAACAGTGTTAAACTGATACAATATAACAAACATCAAGTTTTAACTGCAGCGGAACAAGAAATCCATTAAAAGAATCAAGTAAAGAATAAAATTTACTATCTTTAATGATTTAAAAGGTTTTTCATCACTTTTATCGCTGGGACTCAGCTTAATTAATAATCCACATCATCCCTGCACTACGACCAAGGATATTAATTAGTATCACAACCACAAATTATCCATGCACTACGGGCCAAGGATATTCGTGTATTCATCAATGGTCATGATCATGCCAACAACTGTCCATCAATGCACTACGGGCCAATGAGGACTTTTACCACATCATTTATAACATTACGGTCATGATTATACTGAATAATCCCTGGTCATAATCATACCAAGTCCATCTATGCACTACAGGCCATAGATGACTTTCAACATAATATAAACATGAGAATGATGACAATGATATAAGAATTCAATAAAACAAGTTCAAGAATTAATTTATCCAGGAAAAAATAACGTCCAAATTGTCAACATGATACTGCTTTGTAGAGTAAAATTTAAGAATGCTCAGAAGAATATTTTCATGAAAAGATACTGGATGAAGCGCAAATATCAAGGATATTCCACTAATTTCATGGAGTATAGAATCAAAACATTAACCAACTGAGTATAATAAAGAATGAGATAACAAAAGAAATCACCAGGCATGCGATAGATCGCATGCAGATAAAAGTTATTCCAACGAATAATAAATAACGTAACTGTGTCATGCATAAACGATAGAGCGGGATATTCCAATGTAATAATAAATAACGGAACAAGGTCGGTGAAATTCGCGATCAACAGGATGTTCCAACCAGAATAATAAATAACGGAACCAAGTCATGCGTAAACGCACAGACAGGATGTTCTAACAGAATAATAAAAAATAGAATAACAGAAGAATTTCACCATGTATGCGGTACTTCGCATAGACAGATTATTCCAACATAATAATAAAGAATGGAATAACAGAAGAATTTCACCATGTATGTTGTACTTCGCATGGACAAGTTATTCCAACATAATAATAAAGAATGGAATAACAGAAGAATTTCACCATGTATGTGGTACTTCGCATGGACAGGTTATTCCAACATAATAATAAAGAATGGAATAACAGAAGAATTTCACCATGTATGCGGTATTTAGATGAGCAAAGTTATTCCAACATAATAATAAAGAATGGAATAATGTAAGAATTTCACCAAGTATAGGGTAGTAGTCGCGATACAAGTTATTCCAATAGAATAATAAAGAATGGAATAATGAAGTTCTCTTCATGAATACTGAAAGAAATAATACTCCTTACGAAGTACAACAAATAATATCCCTTACCTTAGAACAAACCGGATATAGGAGTAGTGAAGTAGCGAGAATATTTTTCTTCTTTCTCTCTATAGTTTTCTCTCTAGAGTTTCATTGAATTAAGTAAAAAATAATGAAGGAATGAGCTTTATTTATGGGAGAATGGACCTGAATAGTAACTAATTTTAACGAGCAGTCATTAATTTACTTTTAAACGGATGGTCCATATTGGTTTACTATAAAATATTATAATAAAACAAAATCTTTTAAATAAAATATAATATATTCTATTTATAATCTAATAAAATGAATAACTTTATAAAAGTATTACATTTTATATAAAAAGATTTTACTATGCAAAATACTACGATATAATTATACATAATAAAATATAACATATTCTATTTATAGTCTAATAAAATGAATAACTTTATAAAAGTATTCTATTTTATATAAAAAGATTTTACTATGTAAAACACTATGCATAATAGAATATAATATATTCTATTTATAGTCTAATAAAATAAATAACTTTATAAAAGTATTCTGTTTTATATAAAAAGTTTTTCTGTTTTATTACATTAATAATATTAATAAAACAAAACTTCATCATTATTATTATAATTCACACTATTAATCGACCAGGTCGTTTCCAGGAAAGAGGGGGCTTTCCAATAAGGATTTCTCCCTATTGGCGCTCAATTAGGTGACCAAACCTCTCCTTGGCAGAACTTCTAAACATCGTTAATATTGCAAATAATAATATTAATAACTTCGTCGTCTTAATTATTGATTTAATAATATATAAAATATTGACAATAATTGAATCAATTAACGTGAGATACCATGCAACAATTACTGAAGCAATAATTGAACAAAACTGAGTGACTTCTCACATAAGCATCAATAATCAATATCGTGTGCTACTATACAACCACGTGTATTCCTGTACTTTTAACACCGGGTGCTTCAACAGTTAACGATAAAACTTCTGTCGTTATTTTTATAAAATATTTTTGTCATTTTCTTAATCCGACAATAATTCCACTATGGGGTCCACCAATGATTGTGTCGTCGTACGAATATTCCCTGTTAAAACAAATATTCCCTACCAATCGAATATTATATAACAACTCACAGACTTTTGCAAAATTTATAACTATTACCCACAACTATAACATTATATCAAATTAATTCCATAATATTCAAAAATGATAATTATAGAAAATTCATCTTTATTCATAAAAGTTGGGTCTTACAATCTCCCTTCTTATGAAATTTCGCCTCGAAATTAGGGTACATACCGGTATGTCGAAGAGGTAAGGATACCTTGATTTCATTTTGATTCTAACTCCCAAGTCATTACCTCAACATCGTGGTTCCTCCATAAAACTTTGACTTGAGGTATAACTCGAGTGTAGAATATGTTCCTTCTTATCCAAGATTTGAACAGGAACCTCTTCATACGTTAAATCTTCCGCTATTTCGTCCGGTTCTAACTCAATAATGTGGTTCAGGTCTTTCACATATTTACGTAACATGGATATATGAAAAATGTTATGAACACGAGACATATTTGGCGGTAAAGTGAGTCTATAGGCTACAGTCCCTACTCGATCGAGAATTAAAAATGGGCCAATAAATCGAGGATTGAGCTTTTCTCTCTTTCCAAATCTCGTAACTCCTTTCTATGGAGCAACATGTAATAATACATGATCTCCAATATCGAATTTCACGTCCTTTCGATGAAGATCAGCATAACTCTTTTGTCGGTCTTGTGAGGTTTTTATACGTTATCGGATCGTTTGAATCTTTTTCGTAGTCATACGTACCAACTCTGGTCCCAACAACGTTGCTTCACCCATCTCATCCCAGCATACTGGAGAACGACACTTTCTTCCATACAACGCCTCGAATGGAGCCATGCCAATACTTGCTTGATAACTGTTGTTGTAGGAAAACTCCACCAATGGTAAGAACTTGTCCCAACTTCCCTTGAAGTCAAGAACATAGAGTCTTAATAAATCTTCAAGAGTTTGAATAGTCCTCTCTGATTGTCCATCCGTCTGAGGATGATATGCCGAACTAAATCATAAATTTGTGCCCATAGCTTTTTGTAAACTAACCCAAAATCATGAAGTGAATCTTGGGTCTCGATCAGAAACTATGGATACTGGCATACCATGCAGTCTTACAATCTCGTTTATGTACATACGAGCAAGACGTTCAAGTGTATAAGTTTCTCGTATTTGTAAGAAATGAGCAGACTTGGTCAATCTATCAAAATGACCCAAATTGCATCTATGCCCGAGAAACCTTGGGAAGACCAGTAACGAAATCCATGGTAATGTGCTCCCACTTCCATTCTGGAATTTCAAGTGGTGCAATGGACCTTTTGGTACTTGATGCTCTGCCCTTGACTCGTTGACAAGTTAAACACCTTGAGATAAATAGCGTTATCTCTCTCTTCATATTGCCCCACCAAAATGTATGTCGAAGATCATGATACATTTTGGTACTCCCAGGATGGATTGCAAATGGTGTGTTATGCGCCTCCATCATGATTTTATACTTTAACTCAGGATCGTTAGGAACACAAAGTCTGGAGTTGACTCGAAGTATTCCTTCTTCATCGATTCTTGCTTCCGGAATAGTACCTTCTTGTACTTTCTTCCTCATATGCATCAGCTCCAGGTCTGTAGCTTGAGCAGCTTTAACTTTATCGATTAAAGTCGGTTCTACTCGTATATTTGCCATCATCACGTGGGTCCCTAGAGTCTTTATCTCTATCTCCATCCTTTGCAAGTCATACAAAATGGGCTTCTGCGTTGACAATATCACACTCGTACACCAAGATATGATCTTCTACTCAATAAATACCTACCACGTTTGCTTTTCTAGGATGGTATTGGATGGTATGATCATAATCTTTCAACAGTTCAAGCCAACGTCGCTGTCGCATATTGAGTTCCTTTTGAGTGAAGAAATATTTGAGGCTTTTATGATCCGTAAAGATCTCCACTTCTCCCCATACAAGTAATGTCTCTAAATTTTAAGTGCGAAGACAACAGTTGCCAACTCTAGATCATGAGTAGGATACTTCCTCTCATATTCTTTGAGTTGTCGAGAGGCATAGGCTATGACTTTCCCATGTTGCATGAGAACACGTCCTAACCCTTTGCCTGAAGCACCACTATAGATGACAAATCCCTCCGAGCGGATGGTATTATCGACGTAAGGTCTTTGAAATGAGTCTTCTCTTGAGTTCTTGAAAACTTTTCTCACATTCCTCGTTCCAACCGAATTTTGTATCTTTCCAAGTCAGCTGAGTTAAGGGAGTAGCGATTCGAGAAAACCCTTCTACGAATCTCCGATAATAACCAGCTAAGCCGAGAAAGCTACGTACTTCGGTCACTGATTTAGGTTGCTCCCAGCTTTGAATAGCTTCAATCTTTGTTGGGTCAACAGATATTCCATGACTTGATACCACGTGCCTAAGGAATGCTACTTCCTCAAGCCAGAACTCGTATTTCTTCAACTTGGCACGAAGCTTTTGAAGTATCAGCCTCAAGTGTTGCTCATGATATTCACGGCTTTTGGAATAAATAAGGATGTCATCAATAAAGATGATCTCAAAGTGATCCAAATATTCCTTGAATACTCGGTTCATCATATCCATGAAGGCACCAGGAGCATTAGTTAATCCAGAAGACATGACTAGGAATTCATAATGCCCGCTTAGGAGTTAAAAGAAGTCTTTGGAATGTCATCTGGTTCTAATCTTCAATTGGTGATATCCAAACGAAGATCAATCTTTGAAAAAATTTGGCGCCTTTGCAATTTGGTCAAATAGGTCATCAATACGAGGCAATGGATATCTATTTTGATAGTGACATGGTTCAACTCCCGATAATCAATACAAAGTAGCATACTCCCATCTTTCTTCTTCACGAATAGTAAGCAGGAGCACCCCAAGGAGACGTCTTAGGACCGAATGAAACCGATGTCTAACAATTCCTACAGTTGGGTCTTTAACTCTTGAAGTTCAATAGGAGCCATTCAATATGGGGCTTTGGAAATGGGTTTTGTACCGGGTTCAAGGTCGATACAAAATTTAATTTCACGTTCTGGGGGATACTCGTAAGAGTTGTTATTCCATTCTTTATTATTATGTTGGAATAACCTGTTTATGCGAAGTACCGCATACATGGTGAAATTCTTCTATTATTCCATTCTTTATTATTCTGTCGAAATATCCTGTCTGTGCGTTTACATCGGACCTGGTTCCATTATTTATTATTCCGCATTTATTATTCTATCGAAATATCATGTCTGTGCGTTTTACGCCGGACCTGGTTCCATTATTTATTATTTCGCATATATTATTCTGTCGGAATATCCTGTCTGTGCGTTTACGTCGGACCTAGTTCCATTATTTATTATTCTGTTGGGAATAACCTGTCTGTGCGGTCTCTATCGTATGCATGGTGAATCCTTCTGTTATTCTATTCTCACTACAAGAAAATCAGGCTATAGCGATGGTCGACGACCGTCATTATAGATAAAAAACCGTCATTATAGGATATAGCGACGATTACACATCGTCATTATAGAAGCCGTCATTTGAAACCTATAATGACGGTCTTTTGTCTTATAGCGACGGTGGCGCATCGTCGCTAGAAAACTCCATAAAAACGCGTCAAAGTTTTTTACCGATCACGAAAGTGGATATACCGACCGGCGATGGCCGTCGCTATAGTAAGATTTGGTCGTGAGCTATCACGTGACGGCGTGGCCGTGATATAGGTGAGATTTGGCTATGAGTTATTGCGACGATCACGACCAATCGTCTATATAGGTGAGATTTGGTGTGAGCTACTCTGATGGTCGTGGCCGTCACTATATTTAGATTTGGTCATGAGCATCGCGACGGCCGTGGCCGCCGCTATATCTTCCCAAATTTTTAAAGAACATGCTTTGTTTCTATACAATAATTTTATTTATTTTACCTGTTAAGAAACATAACCACATTCAACCATCCAATCTAAATATAACATTTACAACTAAAAGAATAAAACAAATAAAGGCTATTAATGTATAATATCATCTAAATATACATAACCATCCAAAATATCATTATTATGTATCAAAACAAAGACATAACCAACAAAGACATTTAACATATTTTTAGTATCACATCTAACAAATTTTCATCAAAAATAGTGTTACATATAACAAATTTCAAAGAAGACGTAACATGTCACAGTCCTCTATAGGATTATTTGATCCGCTAATATCACCATTATCTCCTTCGTATCGATCCTACAAATTAATTATCAAGTGAACTTGTTAATCCATAAAACATAATGATAGCCCCAAAAATTTAAGTATAAGTGAAGTGAGAGAGCAACACCGATTGTTGGATCGAGCATTTGGAACTCGATGAATTCTTCATAAATTCGCCATAATTGATAATAGTTCATCCACTTTCCTTAAAGATCATCTCCTTTTTCCCGCACCTTTTCAACTCAAACTTTCAATTCTTGATTCTCACGTTGTACCTCATTATTTGTGTCACGAGGCCCCAAGTGTTTGTAGTCTGTGGCACCAACTCCACCTTGTCAAGTCTACCATGCCGCTTCTCCGGTCCAAGAACTTGTGCAAGTATATCATTAAAATCTGTATTTATTGCTTTCACCGGTCGATTCACGAGTCTTCTTTAACTCAATAATTTTTTCCCGTGAAAATATATAAGGCAAATTATACACAACTTAAATATACAAGGCAACTTAAATATACAAGGCAATTCAACATAACTTAAAGAAGAGTAGCAAATAATAGTAGTAATTACATTATGTTATTCTATTATTATTTTTAATCTTGTTCGAAAGTAACTTACAAGATATTCTATTCCACTTACTTAAATGTTCCTTCTTTCTATATTGGTTACCTATTTAGACATTGTTCTTGAGATACCATCTTGTATTTAGCTTCCGAGTATTGAAAATTAAAATAATTACACTACAACAATGAGTATTGAATTTTAAAGAGTGAGAGATTGATTTTTCATCATTGCCACATTTCCTTTGCTCTTCCTCATTGGTTGCATACCCCTATATGCAAACAACAAACATATAGCTTGAAAATTAAAATAATTACACTAATACAAACTAGTAAGAGAAGTAACACTATATTTGTTGAGGTCTATATGATATTGTTTCCCGATATTCTTTTACGCTTTATGAAAAGTCTTCCGAGTTGTTCATTCTCGATCTTAGGGGAGAGAATTAGTCAGATAAATGTCAAGTTCATGACATCATATGTTTAGCTAGAAGCGCATGTATGGCTATTTTGACTCTACTTATAAGGTTGGACGTGCATTGCTTTGTGTCCCATATACAACATGTTCAATGACATTAATTTAGTGTGTAATATATAGTAGCGGCAACTATTTATGTAGAATCATTCAATTTAATTTATTCATTCGTCTGTGTTTTTATAAAATGAAATGGTCTCTCTATTTATGCTTACTAATTTATTTTGTTGATCTTTTGGGAATTTGATACTCTAGTTTAGTGACTAATTTATTAATGAACAAATTAAAGGTCTATGCTTCTAGGAACATATTAAAGTAGGAAGTTTTTCTTGGTGCCTCCATAATGTGACTTAACTATATTCTTGTAGGGATCACAATGATTTAGAATCGAAAAGGCCAGTTTAAATTCATGTAAATGAATGCTCTAAAACAAACTCACACACACATGAGGGATAAAGAGTTAAAAAAACCCATTGTTTGAGGATTGATAAATACGTACCACATTCGAGGATGCTCCGGTAAATTTGAGTTATCACTTCGAGTGTGGGATCAGTATATACATATCTCGCCGATCAATCTCTTTTTATTTATTTGGTACTACAAATAAAACAAAAATAGTTCATAATTAATAATAATACTCTATTTATAAAAGTCTAATACATGATTAACGATAAAAATATTGAAATAACATCAAATATTACCAATTCACGCTTCTTTTTTGGAATTGATTTAGTGCCCAATGTATGACCTACCAACAATTTTTTTCGATTTTCACAATTTTTTGTTGCTATATCCTGCATTGTATGTATTTATAAATTAATAATAATATATAACAATAAGTAAGAATTGATAATACATAAATTAGAATAAACACAACCTGTGCATCATCAGTTAGCCAATAATCAACCAACGCAGCCCATTGATTAGGATTTACTCGATCATTGTTGATAGTATTCATTTATCGATTTGGCACGGCCACCGTGCACAAAATTATTACTCTTTAAGTTAGACTTCCAATCTCTCCACCTATTGTTCATGATAGTCACCGTTTTCTCTTAGCATTGGGGTGATCTGTGGTAAATCGTTTCTACAACAAACAAATTTACACATATATTAGTTTGTTTCAATGTGCTTAATGTCAAATTCTATAAAATGGTATGATTAATAACTGAATTTCATCCCAAGCCCTTGTCATGTTAGCCTCTGTCATATTGGACCATGTTGGAGTACTTATTGGAAAAATTCTCCATCATGAGCAAGACACCCGAGAAAAGTGGTTAACTTATTGGCCTCTCCCCCAACAGTTGACCATTTGCATCATAAATTACTTTCTTGGGTGCATCGATATTTGACCATAATTTTGCTCCCATCGTTGGTCCACGCTTCCTCTTAGGTGAAAACCTAAAAGAGAGAAAGAATCAAGATATATGAACTAAACAAAACTAAAATATAACATGAGGAACAACTTTCAAATGGTATACATAGACAATATAAAGGTGTATATAGGTAGAGGTTGTCTTGATTTTGTGTTTTAATGAGTTAGGGCTCTTAAAGTACGGATATTTCATAAATCCAACAAGCTGTTATTGATGATGCAAGTAGTAGTGATTTGAAATTTTTTGGGGTGAAACATCTTTATCTTTATGCTTGTTTTTGTGTAAACAAGCCGTGTAATTTCACAACACACATCAGCCGTGTAATGTATTTATTGCTTTTTGCTTCGCCAGGAAACCAAAGATGAACCAATGGTACTGCAATACCCAGTTAAACATTGTCTGGTAGCTGGACACCCACCCCAATCTGCATAACAATAAACTTTCATACAAAGAGAACTACAGGCACACATGAGATTTCCTTGTCCAGGAGAAGATTTTAGGTACTTAGCTAGTTTCAAAGCCGCCTCAATGTGAGCCAGTTTAAGGGATGTCCAAAATTGACTGAGTACATGAATAGAGTAGGCTATATCTGACCTTGTTATAGTTATTAGGTAGATTAGTCTACCTACTAATCTTTTGTAGGTATTCTAGTCCATAAGTCCATGTGGACTTTAGAAGGTTTAACATCAGTTAGACCCACTTCCTTCAAAATATCAAATGTATATTTCCTTTGACTAAGGTAAATATTAGAAGAGGATTTAGTAGCTTCAATACCCAATAAATATCTCAAAGGACCTAGATCCTTAATTTTTAACTAAGTAACTAAATAGTCTTTGGGGTTGAATAAGCGTATCCGATAATGATCGATGAAGTCATCCAGTCATCCATATAAAACTAATAAAGTCGTTACACATCCATCCAAAGAAGAATGAGAAAGAAAGAATGTATGATCAACCATGAGATTGGTGGAAGCCAAACTATTTGAGAGCTGAAGACAGTTTATGAAATCACTGTCTAAGAGCTTGTTTTAAGCCATAAAAAACTTTATAAGTTTTCAAACAAGAGGAGCATCCGTAGAGGAAGTAGAAATACCAAATCCAGGTGGCATTGTCATGTAAACCTCCTCATCTAAATCTCCATGAAGAAAAGCATTAGAGATGAGTGAACAAGAATATTTGGAAGACCTATAAAATCCTTAAATCTGAGTAGAAGATGCCTAGTTCTAGTTGGCCTAGTAACAAAAATAATAGAAGAAGGAGGTAAGTAAGGAAGATCATGAGCAGCGGTAGAGAGACAGAGATTAAAGAAGAAAAGGCAGATTAGGAGCAGACATGTACTATACATCGTGAGAAATAGCAGTAGGAGACACAGAATTATTAGAAGACTGCTGTGAATTAGGAAAAAATTATAAGTGATCATTAAAGACTGCAAGCTCATTATCAAGAATAGAAAATAAAGAAGAAGTAGAAGAGTCAACATTTATGGTTGGAAAAGGAAAAACTGTTTCAACAAAAGAGACATCTTTACTAATAAAACACTTTTTGATTTGTAAATCACACATTTTATAACCCTTTTTAATATGTAGGAGCTAAGGAGTAAGCCATGTCCTTTAGTCCTGGCAGCATTTTATAACCCTTTTTAAAATGCACATTTTATTGTTGAGATTTTTGTCACTTTTCCAAATATATGTCTATACCTAAAACACTTGCTTGAAGAGTTTTTTTCTTCTTCGATTCGACATCAATGCTGTATTTTAAGAAAATGAATGTGACTATATATGCGATTCTATCGGATTTTAGGTGCTAGTGTTTATGAACAAGCTCGTAACCAAGTTAATTCTCATGACAATGCAAGTATAAGTGTAGATATATGCATGGTACCTTCAACATTCTCATGAATACTTTCCTCCTCTACATGTGGTTCATCGGCATAGATCTCATTATCATTAATTTTTGGGCCATTGGAACAGTTAGCACGAGATCTAGACATTCTATTATAAGCCATTAAAGCAACCTAAGAAACAAAAATATGAATGTGACACTCGTAAGAAAAGTTATTAGTTAAATCTAATGAACAAGAGAGCTTTCACAGTTATTAGTTAAATCAAACTAAGTCCCCAAAATTAACAAATACATCCAAATGAAATACATCCGAAAATAAGTAGGCTAGCTAATACAGAAATTTGTAGACACCAAGGTAAGCGGAGAGGCAAAGGTAGTCCATTTAATTTCCATTTAGTCCAATTTGATCTTCAAATCTACTTACATTGAAATGTTGACAAAGAAGTGTGTTTAAAACACTAATAAGATGATGTAGAAAACAAAGTAAAAGCTATACTACATCTTTTGATATTTGCTAGATATTTGCTAATAGTCTAGATATTTGCTAATAGTACAAGGAGCACCAAGATATAATATATCAAAACGGATCTATCAAAGTGTAACGGTTTTCTTTTGGAGAAAATGGACAAAGTGTAAAAAAACAGATCTATCAATTGTGATGTTTATCCTCTTCATTCTTCGTCATCTTCATTTTCCTCACTATCACCCTCCTCTTCATCTTCTGGACCTCATCTTCTCCTTCATCTTCGTCTTCGTCTTCGCTCTTCGTCTCCATTCTCATCTTCATTTTCATCAACAATATGTTCAATCATTCGTCTTTTGAAACGAGATGTATCAATTTGAGATCCTAGTTTTCGCTTACTTTCCTGTCTTTTTCGTCCATTTTCAACTAATTTAGCATCAACGTCATTCCTAACCCAATTTATGTTTTCAATACCAACTTCTGCAACTGGAGTGATGAATTCTTCATTGGTATTGGGTAAATAAATCACTATCGTAATCTACTTCAAACATCTTCACATAAATCTCTCGGCTTTGTTCAGTATAACCACACGCCAATTGTTATCCCTTTGATCATCAACATAAAATATTTGTTGAACCCGAGCAGCATTACAAAGGGCTCATCGGTTGAACCAAACTTTTGATGATTTACAAGCGTGAAGCCATAGTCATCGATTTTGCCCCCTCTATCACGTGCTAAAACTGTCATACCACTTACATTTGAATAGAACAACTTTGCGGATCCATAATAATCTAATTCAACAACATCTTCCAAAATACCAAAGTATTCAACTACATCTTCCTTAGGATTTCGATCTCTAGCAGATGAATATCCACGAGTAATTGCTACCACATATACCCCACTATTCTGCTTCTCTCCTCTTACTCTCACAACTTGTCGAATGGAATCGATACCCATTTACCAAATAACCATCTCTCTCTCCCGCCTATCAAATTTGGGCCAAATGCAAGAGCTTGAACTTCCTTTGAAGCATCGTTATTCATAGTTGCCATCTACAAAATGGTAGCGATATAAGCAAATTCCATCCATTTATTATTAATAACCATTACAAAATTTTGCATAAAATTACGCTCAAATAATGTAGTACTTACATAATTCTTAAACCATTCAGAAATTCCTTTTTCTTAGCATTGTCAATTTTCCTCAAGGCCGTTTTTTTGCTTACGCTTTCCACATCGCAACATATATGAATCTCGCCAAATACTACAAATAAATAAACAAATTAAACAAATTTTTTTGTCATAGCTAAGTCACTAACATAAGTTATTAATATTTGAACAATAAATGTCATTCTTTATTTACTCACCTTAGATACGACTCAACCTCTCAGACAATTAAATATCACATACAGTGTGCACTCTCGACATCATCGCTACATAGAGTACAAACTTTTGGGACATTAAGAAATCGACCTATGTTTCTAAATACAGAGAGAATCTCTTTTCCTTGTTCATATCCAAACTTCATTTCTTCCAACTCGTTTCCACGCAAAGATTGTTTTGACTCAAATATCTTGAGCAAAATGTAACACATTCTTCAAAGAATATACCCTTCTACAATCAATTCTTCCGGATGACTTCTATTGCGAATATACCCTTTTAACTTGCCCATGTATCTTTCAAAAGCCCACATTTGTCGATATTTAACATTTCCACTATCTTCGCTTCTTCAATGAGGTGGACACACAAATGTACCATTATATCAAAGAAAGCGGGAGGAAACACCATCTCAAGCTTGCAAAGTATTAACGGAATTTTTTTGTTCAACCGCTCATAATCTTCCGATGTGTTATAGTTGGAATATAATTCTCTCAAGTAGTTACAAAGTTCAATTATTGTTGAGCGTATATGTTCAGGCAAGTCGGTACATCGTATTGCTATTGGAAGTAATTGTTGCATTAAAATACGGCAATGCGTGACTTTTAAGACCCGAGATCTTGCCCCCTTCAAATTGATGCAACGTGAAATATTTGAAGCATATCCATCGTGTACCTTAACATTTTTCAACACTTGCAAGAAATCATGTCTTTCTTTCTTAGACATTGAGTAGCTTGCGGTACGTAAGAAAAGGTACTTTGAATTGCTTGCAGACGGGTATTGGATGGAGCTCTTCTTATACCCATTTTCATCAAGTCCAATCGTGCTTTTAAATTATCTTTTGACTTTCCTTGCACACTCAACAATGTCCCAATCAAAGCTATCACAAATGTTTTTGGCAATGTGCATTCCATCTAGATTGGTATGCAACAAAAGGTTCCGCTTAATATGGCAATTCAAAGAAAATAGATTTCTTCCTCCAATTATGTTTTGAGTCACGGGAATGGTCTTCGTGCTAGTGGGTGTCTTTCCAAAAGTGACATTAATAGCATTAACTTGTTCAAGAATATCAAACTCGATGGCACCACCGAGCTTCACTATGGTCACATTCTTCGTTAAATCTTCAGTATCAAACCTATAACTATGACCCGACTCCGTAAAACAACGATGCCCGATATAACATTCCTTACTTTGCAATCTACAAGAACGAAAGTGTTCATTTGACATGATGGACAAGCTAACTTACCTTTAGTACTCCAACCGCACAACATAGCAAGAGTCGGAAAATCACTAATTGTCCACAACAAGGTCACGCACGATTTGGAACTTTGTACCGTTAGATGCATCATACGCTTCAACCCCATTACTCCCATAGTATCTTCAACTCCTCAATTAAAGGTTGCATATACACGCCAATATCATTACATGGAGAGTTTGGACCGTGTATTAACAACGGCATGATAAAATACTCCCGCTTCATACACATCCATGGTGGTAAGTTATATACAACAATTGTCACCGCCATATACTATACGGTGACCCATGGGTAAAGGGACTCATGCCATCGTTGGACAAATCCGAGTCTTACATTTCGATGTTCTTGAGAGAATGTAGGGTACATTGTATCCAAATGCTTCCAAGTCGCAGAGTCATTTGGATGACGATTCACTCCATCTTTCCGTCGCTTTTTACATGATGCCACATCATGTATTTTGCGCTTCTACGACATAAATAGCCTCGCAATCTCGGAATTAACGCTAAATAACGAATTGCTTCACGCCTACTTTGCTCCTCTTCGTTTTTGTATCTATTTGTGTCTTCTCCGACACAACCATCTCTTGGTCCGCTTCCATCTCGATGATTTGCAAACCGTATAAGACTCTAATTTTCATTCTCCTCCAAAAGAGCATACAATCATTCTCGCATGCATCAATCTTCTCATAACCAAACCCTAAATTTCCAACCATTTTCTTCATTTCATAAAATTATCGTGCAAGTTTGCAAATGATGGAAATGATGACTTGAACTTACTTGAGCAATCCATCAAAGGACACATCACCATTTGCTAACATTTTTATGATTGAAAAGCCATACAACGAATGAAAAGGACTGCCTCATTTTCACATCCGGGATATAAAGGTTGATTGGCCTCGACATGTACTTTTGGTATTTTGAAGCTTCAAATTATTTAATCTACACCGTGATCCCTAAATATATCATTTACCATCTCGTGCATACGATGCTCATCTTCGGATTATGATGGTTCTTCGTGAACATCATCATTACTCACATCCCCGACAATCACATCTTCCCTTGATGCACCCAATTCGTGTGTAGCCAAACATAAATCCATCACAAATCAAATGTTCACTTAATAGTAGCTCGAAACTGTATCTACCATTTACACAATTCTTATACGGGCAAGGAATTCTTCCTGCTACTATGCCCACTTTTTCAAAACCAAAGTCCGTAAATATCTCTATGCCTCGCAAGATATTCTCTAGAATATCTTGGTAATTCCATCCACATCTTATCCATAATATTATGTCCCTAAATCAAATTGAACAACCATCGAATGATATTGTGTATAAAAATCTATGCGCCAACCAAACTCCCAGTTCACTCAAACAAAACAAAAAAGGTGTATATATGTAAGATTTATGCCAAGTCCCTTCCCACCACTCGGATATTCATATAATTGCTCCTCCTCCCTAAATTTACCACACATGCATTATTATATAATTAAATCGGGGTTTCATGATTTTAGCCTCTATAACCATATATGCTCTAGTACCAAATTCTACTAATATACAAGGTCGCAATTACCAAAAAAAAAAGAATGCAAAGTATATATGTAGCTTAATTAATTACTTGAGCATTATGGCAAATATGGCAACCCCAACCCGGAACCACGTAAAAGTATATGCAAATCCATCGATCCAACCCGACAACCACATATAAAATTTTCTTCACATCCTTCAACTTCTTCTTCTTCTTCTTGTTCACATTAATGAACTAATCCTCTTTAATTTCAATTCAATTATATTCTATCTCCTCAACTTAATTCTCATCATCATATCCCTAGAAACAAAATCTATCTGCAAACCAAACCTACTTGCCACAAATTTCTCTCCTTTGCCAAAACTTTCTTAATTACACTTCTAATTTCCGTGACTAGCTAGTTCATATACATACATTAATTCCTAGAAAAAAGCATATATACCTGGACTCAAACATATAACCTGTGCATCATCAGTTAGCTGAAACGAATGTTCACTGCGAAAACTTTAGAATGCAAAATAAATTTTGAAATACTAGAAATAGTAGGAACAAGATGAAGAAGAATGACTTTATTTATATCATTTATTTTCCAAACTACATGATACAATGAGCACATAGTACATCTTAGCCATGATTGATTTTGAGTCGACTTGTAGATAGGTATTGGTTAAAATCTCGGATCGTAAACATTATTCTTCTCTTCATATTCTTCTTCTACTTACTAATTATTTCTACTTACTAATTATAAGTCAACCCATCATTAACAGATCATGGAATGTCCATCTCAGTAAAGAATCGAAGGAACTTTTGTTCCTTTGGCCACCGTAATCCTCCGAGAGGAACAAAGAAGAACCCTCAGATTCCATGGCTGAATCCCGTAACCATGAAACACCCTATTGAAGGTTGTCCCAAAATTAGTAAATTTAGGGCTTGTTAGAGGATGGGAGAAATAGAGGAAATCATAACAACTAAGGGGTAAATAAAATTAAAACCTAAAGAATGATATTATACCCTTTCAAACAGACCAAATAATATGATCCTTTCAAGCCGGACGGAGAGATGGAGTGAGACGAAGTTCGGCGGACACTCGATCTTGTGTTTCCTGCTCAAACAACCAGTCAATATTATCCTTCCAAAGTTTGGACGAGTGAGATGGAGTGAGAATATCAAGAGGAGATGTAGAGTGAGTGAGATTCAGTGACTAAGATCGAGCGACTGAGAGAGAGTTTGGTTTGGGGGAAAGAACAATACTGATAAAACGCCCCCTTTGTTACCCTCGTTAAAATCCCAAAATAAAAGACCTATACCGACGGCCATATTGTGACCCTCGGAATAGAATACCTTCAGAAGCTTATACTGAAGCGATTGGGATGGTGACCGTCGCTATATATATCTATTGCTACGGTTCTGCCCCGACCGTCGCTATACCTCGTCGCCATATCTTGATTTTCTAGTAGTGTCTTTATTATTCTGTTGGAATAACCTGTCTATGTGGATTACCACATACATGGTGAATGATCATTTATATTCATTCCTTATTAAATTGTGGAAATGATCTGGTTACGTTGATTATGATGAGAGTCATAATAAAAGTATTGGACTGATGAAAATCATGGGTATATGAAGTATTAGTAAGTGTTATGATGAGTTATATTGGTTATTATGTGAAAACATGAAAGTTTCTTAGAAATCACAAAGGGTTGAAAAATCAGATTTTGGTAAAAATGGAACATGAAATTCAATTGACCATATCTCCTATTATATTTTGAATTTTTGAGTGTGGTCAAGTCCTGGATTTAGATCTATGAGTTTTATAACTTATCCAAGTGGAATCACTGGAAAAGGTATTGTATATTTTCGTGTGGACTGATTTTAGCAAAAGGAGTCAAAAGCTGGAAATTACCAAAATGCTACTGTCCAGATTTTTAGAAGGGTTGTTTCGGCCACTTAATTTATGAGAAAATTCCGTCCTTTTGGGACATGAAAGTATATGGTATAAAGAACCTCATGTCCAAAAATGAGCTCATTCCGACTTAAAATGAGCAAGTTATGACCATTTCAATATTTAGGTTTTTTCGACGAAAAATGCTATAACTGGAGTTCTATAACTCCGATGACCATAAAATTTAAACTGGAAGCTCACGTTAACATGTGTAAGATCCTGCCAAGATTTGGGAATTTCTGGAGTTAAACTTGAGGTAGCTAATTTCTTAAGGAATTAATTAGAAATTAATTTTTGAAAAATAGTAAATGAATTTTAAAAATTCCGAGAAAAATATATGTTCATTATGGGACTATATTATGCTAAATCCCAAAAAAGAAATATTTTTGGGACTGATTTGGTATTTTTCATAAAAATGGTTTAGTTACAAACATATGAGTTAAATATGTTATGTGAAGTAACAAAGTTGGAAAATAGGATTTTATGGCTTGGAAATCTTATATAAGGTATATGCATATTTTTGACGAGGGATTTAATCATTGGTGATCAAATCTTATGAGTATGGCATTTTTGAATGATTAAATGCATTATTTGGTAAAGTGTAAACAATTGAAATAAATGGTTTATAAGTTTAAGAAGTGATTAAAATATTGTTATGATATTAATAATATTAGATTATGAGTGGTTGATAATATTTGGAGAAATTTAAAGTCTTTAATATTTATCCTTGTTTTTGTTTGATTAATACTTATATCATTGTCATCATCCTCATGTATATATTATGTTGAAAGTCATCTGTGGCCTGTAGTGCATAGATGGACTTGGTATGATTATGACCAGGGATTATTCAATATAATCTTGACCGTAATGTTACAAATGATGTGGAAAAAGTCCTCGTTGGCCGTAGTGCATTGATGGACAGTTTTTAGTATGATTATGGCTATGGATTCTCTTCGGCCAAGGGTGCAAAGATGAATTGTTTTATGGCATGATCAGGATCGTTGATGAAAACATGGTTATCTTTGGCTCGTAGTGCATGGATAATTCGTGATCGTGATACTAAAAGAATATCATTGGCCTATAGTGCAGGGATGAATTGATGATGTGGATTAATTGAGCTGAGTCTCAGCAATGAAATATTAATTCATGGATGTGATAATAATGAATATCCTTGGCCGTAGTGCATGGATAATTCATGGATGTGATATTAACGAATATCCTTGGCCAGTAGTAGTGAGGGGTGATTCGATGATGTGGATTATTTATTGTGAGTCTCGCCGATAAAATATTGATAATAAGCTTTTAAATTAAGTAGAAGATAGTAGATATCATGCTTTACTTGAATCTTCTAAAATACGAGTTGTATGTCTTTGGCACATGTAGAAAAAGATGAATTGTTAATGAATATCTTTGGTCGTAGTGCAAAGATGAATTTATTAGTATGATTATGAAAGGGGGATTGTGATTTGGTATAACCATGATTTTTGATGTTTTAGGGAAGATATGTGATGAAAATTATCTTCATCACAGGTGCGAAAAGGAATTCGAGAATCACAATTATGATTATGAGTTATTCATATGATTGTGGGCGAGGAATTGTTGATTGACGTTCTGAGGATAAAACATTATTGGTGGACTTTTAACATGGAGAAGATAATAGACCTGATGGTCTATTTGACTCTTTTAATGGATTGCTCGTTCCGCTGCAACTATGGTTGAAAACTTTTATCATCTACCATATGTTCTAAATCTCTGATTTATTATTGACAAAAGTTATTGATAATTTAATTATCTTTAGTTATGATATTCTTTACTGGGCTAGTTGTGCTCACCCTTTTGCTTCACAATTCCTTTTAGGTAATAAGAGTGTATTTGAATTCGAGCGGGGATAATGAGGGAATAGAGCGGTGGTCTATAGGCATTGTTGAGGTTCTCCCTAAATAGTATGGAAATAATTTTATTGAGAACTTTAGATAAGTGTGTCGTATTGTATACGTCATTTGATATTTAATTTTGGTGAACCGAATAGGGTGAGGCGAACCCAACTTTGGAAGGGTGTTTTGTCACTATCATACAAGATGTCTAATGACATACAATCTCGTGTTATCATAAGATAGGGTTGTGCACATCCAATTGCTGAGTATATCTACGAGCACTACCTATATGATCTTGGAGTTTATTTGAAATATAATTTTCACTTAGAGACAGTGGAGATAGTTATATGTCAAGAGAAGACTCACCATTGGAAGGAACATGATAGTAATCTTTCTGTTTTTTTTTTGGGTCTATTGGGTCAACCAAGGATAATTCTCTGGACATATGATATCTATCATAACTTAGATTCATAGCCTCCTATCTACGAAGGTTTCCTTGAGCACTTTCCAAAGATTTTAATTTCTAAAACAGTTTTTGATTGTACCTTTATGTAAGGTGCAATTATGACATGAGTCAGAGTTGGTATATGTATTTGTATTTAAACTCACAGTATACACGTTGTCGTATTTTGCACGACAGTTGTATAAATGAAGTTGTAAATGATTTTTATAGTGTATTTTCTGGCGACTCAAGATCTGTGATGTATACCTGTTTTGGGGGCGTCACACACACACACACACACACACACACACACACATATATATATATATATACACAAACAAAAAAAAACACACACAACTGTTATATAATGTCTTGGGGTTTAGTGATCAGATTAATTATATACTTGGATATGTATTTGTGCACAAAACTTTTACCCAACTCTATGTAACATATGCTACCAAAATTTGATCATCGCACAACAATCTACCATCTTCTTAATATATTTTAATTTATTAATCGCACGTATAAATTTATTATTAACAAAATGAATAATCTCGACGCGCGGGTTTGTATTTAGTTAATACTCTAATCTATAAAATATATAACAACGCAATAATCGAAAGTTATTTTAGTTGATCTTGAGTTAACTTAAGACTTTAATTTTGGTGACTCGATAGCTTAAGATATTTTTTTTTGTTGATTTTTATGTCTTCTAATTGGTCATAAATTTTGATATTCTCAAAAACTCAAAAATTGTGTTTTTTTCACAAAATTTTAGTACACATTTATTATTAAAGATATAATGTACCATTTGTCACTAAAAATTGAGTAAAGATTAAAGATATAATTTAGACTGTTGAGTTGATTTGAGATTAATTAAAATGTCGTTTAAAAATATTATATATAAAATTTACTTGATTAGTTGTTTTTAAACGTACCCGTGCTTTGCTCGAATTATTAAATTTGTGGAAACAATTGTAAATATATTGTTAAAAGTATATTTGTTCTAACAATATTATTTTTACTCTGATAATATAATCAGATATTGTATTTTAAACTAAGAGAATAAGTTATATATGGAGTGCTTGTAATATATTAATGTCACACTTTTGCAAAATTAATTACAGTACTTTAAGTTTCATGTATTTATAACCTTTTGTTAGACTAGTTACACTATATTAATCTTGAGTTTCATGTGTTTAATTATACTTGTAGTATAGCTGGGAACAATTAAATGACATTATATTAATTATTACATGTGTTATGTTAGTAATATATATTATTTTAATTTTTTATATAATTAAATCCGGAACGGTACGCCGGTAACACAACTTTTCCGGCATTTATCGTTTTAACATATACAAACGGTACAATATTTATAAATTATAATTATGATTGTTCGAGAGCGTTTTGCCGACCTTCGTGTCGGCCGAAGGCCTGACATTAGAAGGGCTTTATGAGATCACTGGGCCGAAGCCCATGGAGAAGTTTGAGGTGTTCGGGTCGGCGTCCGAGTCCTTCTGGGCCAGAGCCTCATCTTAGGGGATGTCTTTCGGGTTCGGCTTTCGAGCCCTTCGGGCCGGAACCGTGCCCTGTCATGTGGTGTTCGGGGTCGGGTCTTCGAGTCCTTTGGGCCGAGGCCCATAACTGATGGGGGGTTCGTTTGGGCCTGCACAGTGGGCTCTCCTGCGTGTAGAGTCCGAGTTCTTAATCATCTTTGAATAAGGTAGTGATTGGATTGGATTCCACTTTCACCTTTTAAGGAGATTGTGTTGGACCCAAGTTATGGTAACTACCGTAGCTAGGAGTCCTAATTCGACTCGGAGAGGATTCTAGGGTGATGATACTATAATACAAGGCCAAGGTTACGATTAAGAGGTAATACCTACTTTTGAGCACTAAACACTTAGCCTCTATTCGTTAAACCTTGTGAACGGCCTGTACTTATTCTCACACCGGAGCTATCCCCCAACGGCACAAGCAGTCAAGCTTCTGTGTGATCTGTTATTGTGCAAGTTCTAGCGCGTGGATTTTGTGATTGGACGCGCCGGCGAAACTTGGCGTTACCATTTACGCTAGAAAGAGGGCTTTTTAGTGTTTGATCAATCACACTCAAACTTTTCTGGTAAGAAGCTATGGCGAGCGTGCAGTATGCTGTTTCTAACCACGAAAAGGTTAAAACACACCAGACCACCCAGGTGAGGGGGTCGGTCAAGGACAGATTGGGTTCCAGAATCCAGGGAGACCCGGTGGAACCGCTTACTTCCCCTCGGCGAAGACTCTTCCACGACGGTCAGCATACCCCTAACCAGGCTAGTCGGGCAGATGAGAACCATTCACGGGCACTTGAGGTGCATGAGAAAGACTGAGGCAAGGGCAGTCAAGATCAGAGAGAGTTTATCCTGCAGAAGAAGATGCAACAGAACAAAGATGCCATGATGGCCCTGCGTCTTCAGCAAGACGAACTCGAGCAGCAGATGGCTAATATGGTTGGGGAACAGGAGGCCTCCTCAAAGAGGCGCAGGCATCGGAGCCGATCCCGATCACCCCGACAGGGAGGGGCAGAAAAGGAATGGAGCAGGCACCGAAGCCGCTCGAGGGACAGCTGGAGTCGGAGGAGGAGCCGCTCGGCAGAATGACGATCAGAGCATCCAGGCAGATCTGGACAGAGGAGGAGGGACGCGACTCCTGAACATGGGAAGGACAGACCCCAATCGTCCCCTCATAAAGAAGAGTCTGAACCCCTCGCTCGAAGGGTCGCAGAATTGGAGAGACTGTTGTTGGAAAACAACTCGGCAGAGATGTCTTCGGCTTGCGTAGGATTGCCCTTCTCGCCAAAAATCAATAATGTGACGGTCGATCCCAAGAAAAAGATGCCCCCGATGGAGACCTACGATGGGTTGGGGATTCGTATGACCACTTGAACGGATACGATAGGCTGATGATGTACTACAGACATTCGGATGCTGCAAAGTGTCATATGTTCGCAACCACTCTGAAGAAGAGTGCCCGAGAATGGATGGGTACTTTGGCGACGGGGTCGATCCATTCCTGGGGTGACCTTCGGGCAAAGTTCCATGCTCGGTTTGGGAGCAACAAGAGGCGAGGGAAGATCACAGTATCCCTCATGCAGGTCCGACAGAAATCGGACAAAAGCTTGGGACAGTACGTCAAAAGGTTCCGAGAGGCTGTGGGGTAGGTAGCAGAGTTATACTCCCCACAAGCCCTGGGATTTTTCACTACTAGTCTGGACATCGGGAAGTCGAAGAAGTTGATGAAGGATCTAGTGATCAACCCTCCGGCAGACTTGACGGAAGCCTTCTACTGTGCTGAGGGTCACATAACAATAGAAGAGGCGATGGGATATTTCAAACCTCACTCCCAGTCCTATGAGAAGTCCAGGGATCGGGACAGGCAGAGTTACCAAAAACCTGACAATCAAGGGAGGTCAGAGAGCTATGGCAAGAAAAGCTATAATGGGGGAGGCTCGGGCGGTGGACGACCACCCTTCCCAAGTAAGAATGTCAACAAAGTCTACACCGCACTCAATACGGATCGGGCTAAAATACTGAAGGAGATGCAGAACAAACCTTTTTTCGAGCCAAGCCAAGCGATCCCGAAGCCCGGAAAGAGGGGTCGGGACAAATTTTGTGCATACCATGAGTGTCGGGGACACACAACAGAATCGTGTAACAACTTGAAAGATTTGATAGAGAAGAATGTCCAGAATGGGCAACTGGTACAATATGTGGTCGGTCGAGAAGGTTCAAAGGCACCCCGAGAAGAGAACCGGGAGCCAACACGGGAAACACAGCCACAATCGCACCCACAAGCTCGAGGAGTGATTAATGTGATTTCAGGTGGGTCGGTAGGGCATGTAACCAGAAGGAAGAGGAGCGGTCATCTCGAGGCCGTATTGTCAGTAGCAAATTCGTCATCCCGAAAGGACAGGGCCTATTTAGGGGTGTCCATCTCATTTTCTGACGAAGACTATCCTACAGACCACATTGAACCACATGACGGGGCACTGGTAATAATGGCACAGGTCGGGCCTGTAGACATGAAAAGGATGATGATCGACAACGGATCTTCGGTGGACATACTCTACACGCATGGCTATCAGAGGATGGATCTAGAAGGAAAGAAGATGGACTTGGGAGGAGAGGGCCCATTATACGGTTTCAGTGGGGACCCGGTGCATGTGTCAGGAACGATAGAGCTGCCAGTCCGGTTCGGAATAGCCCTCAACAGTCCAAAGTCCTGGTCAGATTCTTTGTGGTACAGGTGGACTCGGCATACAATGCCATCTTAGGGAGACCAACATTATTAGCGGCGTTGCAAGCGGTGGCGTCAATACCCACTTCAAAATTAAGTTTTACGAACGCCGAGCGGGATCGGGGAGGTAAAAGGAGATCTGGACATCGCCCGAAGGTGCTATCGGAATACTCTGATCTCCTCAGGGATCGGGATCAGTAAACAGAAATAGACAATGGCCATCGAAATAGAGCCATTCACTGAGAGTAGTACTGAACCCATGGCACTGCCGGCAGAAGAAACAGAGGATGTGGAATTGATACCGGGTAACCCAGAAAAACTGATTAAAATTGGGGCAGGATTAACAGAACCACTACGAACCGGGTTGGTGGACTTGTTTCGGGTATATGCCGATATCTTTGCTTGGGAGCCTAGCGACATGCCGGGGGTAAGCGAATTGGTAGCATTGCACAGGCTGCATACAGACCCGAAGAGGGAACCGGTGATACAGAAAAGAAGGATCTTCGCCCCGGAAAGACAGAGGATCATCGATGAAGAGATTGCTAAGCTGCTGGAGGCAGGATTCATCTTTGAGATCGACTATCCCGAATGGCTGGCGAATGTGGTATTGGTTCAGAAGCAAAATGGGAAGTAGAGATTGTGCATCGACTACACGGATCTGAATAAGGCATGCCCTAAAGATTTCTATCCTCTACCCAACATAGACCAGCTGATTGATGCCACTTCGGGGTATGGAATGTTGAGTTTCATGGACGCTTTCTCGGGATATCACCAAATCTCGATGCGCAAGGATGATATCCCGAAGACTAGCTTCATCACTCATCGAGCTATATATGCATATCGGAAGATGACATTCGGATTGCTAAACGCGGGGGCGACTTATCAGCGGATGATGAACTTTGTATTCAGAAAGTAGTTGGGCTGAAGTATAGAGGTATACGTGGACGACATGATCGTAAAAAGCATGTCAGTCCGGGATCATTTGGAAGACCTAAAAGACTACTTCGAGACAGTAAGGAAACATAAACTGAGGCTGAACCCGACCAAATGTACCTTCGGCCTGGGTTCAGGAAAGTTCTTGGGATACTTGGTCAGCAAAAGGGGAATCGAAGCCAACCTAGAGAAAACTTCAGCGATCTTAGACATGAAATCTCCGACGACATTCAAAGATGTGCAGAGGTTGACGGGTCGGATAGCTGCCCTTCAAAGATTCGTGTCAAGATCAGCCGAAAGATGTTTTCCCTTCTTTGACACTCTCAAGGGACCGAAGAACGATAAGAGTTTCCCATGGACTTCAGAATGTGAAGATGCGTTCTAGGGGATCAAGCAATATCTGAGCTCGGAACCGTTGTTAATGAAACCGATCCCTTCGGAACCTTTATACTTGTGCTTGGCAGCGAGTCCGATGGCAGTAGGAGCGGCATTGGTAAGAGATAAAGGAGGAAAACAGTTCCCGGTATACTACGTCAGCCATGTCCTTCGGGATGCAGAAACAAGATATCCGAACCAGGAGAAATTTGCATATGCCCTTATCGCCAAAGCGGGAAGTTTGGCATTATTTCAAGGTCGGGTGGTGGTGGTATATCTGGACCCGACCACTAAAGAAAATATTGCATAAGCCGAATGTATCGGGTCGGCTAGCAGCATGGGCAATGGAGTTGACGCAATTTACTATAGAGTATCATCCCCGAACGGTAATTAAGGGGCAGGCATTGGCAGACTTCATCGTGGAATTCTCTTTCACAGAACCAGACGTGAATATAGTGGCCGAAACTCAACAAAGGCCGATCGCGTAGACCTTGTATGTGGATGGATCATCAACTTCAGACATCAGTGAGGCAGGGGTTATTCTGACAAGTCCCGAAGGGTTCAAAGTTCAGCAGGCGATACGATTTCAGTTCAAGGCCACGAATAACGAAGTAGAGTATGAAGCCATCCTAGCAGGGATACAGTTAGCCCGAAGCTTGGAAGTGCAGAACTTGGTTATCTACAGTGATTCGCAGTTGGTGGTCAAACAGCTGTCGGGAGAGTATGAGGCTCGGGGGACAAGAATGATAAAATATCTGGCCGAGGTAAAAGATAAGCTTGCGTACTTCGCATCACACAATTGTCAGGGGGTGGACCGGTCAGATAATACAGTAGCAGATGCCCTAGCCAAGTTGGCAACCACCAAAGCAAGTTCCTTCAACGGGACATTATATCTGGAGGTGTTAGAACGACCAAGTGTTCCGAAGACAGAGGTGTTGGCTTTGGACCGACTCGACTTCTAGCTCATGCCTTACATCACGTATCTTGCAGACGGGGTTCTACCTTCAGACCGAATCCTTGCAAGAAAAGTTAAACACAGGAGCTCGAACTTCATCCTCATAGATGGAGACCTATACCGAAGGGCTTTTAGCTCCCCATTACTCAAATGTTTAACCCCATCAGAGGCAGATTACACTCTTCGGGAGGTTCATGAAGGGATCTGTGTGGATCACATGGGAGCAAAGTCACTGGCACACAAGATTTTGAGACAGGGGTATTACTGGCCGACTATCTATATGGAGGCCAAGGAATTCGTCAGAAGGTGTCCCAAATGTCAGCTGAACAACACTATCCCACATCAACCCCCTGAAGAGCTATATTCAGTTCTATCCCTGATTCCAAGTTAGCTTTATCATCGTGGCTATCGACTATATGACCAAATGGATCAAAGCCAAACCACTGCAAAAGATCACCGAACAAAAATGCCTAAAATTTTTCAAAGAAGGAGTGGTTTATCAGTTCGGTATCTCGATGGCAGTGGTCTTTGATAATGGCAGACAGTTTGTGGGGTCTAAATTCTAAGGCTTTCTGAAAGAGTTTGGAATTCAGCATCGCAAGACTTCAGTCGCCCACCCTCAGTCGAATGGTCAAGTAGAAATGACCAACCGAACCCTGCTCAACGAAATTAAAAGAAGGTTGGACGAATTGAAGGGTCGGTGGCCCGAAGAGCTACTCAGTGTTCTGTGGGCATACCGGACTACTCCGAGGACTACAACTGGGGACTCTCCATTCCGACTGGCATACGGGACAGATGCACTCATACCAATTGAGATCGGGTCTCCTACTCTTCGAGTCAGTCAGTACAGAGAACTATATAATGATGAAGGTTTGAACACAAACTTGGATCTGCTGGAAGAGGTTCGGGATTTAGCTGTGGTGAGATTGGCTATCTATTAGCAGCGAACAACCCGACACTATAATCAGAAGGTGAAGCTGAGGAGGTTTGAAGTGGGTGATTTGGTCTTCAGGGAGTCAGAGGCATCAACCCCGTAAACCGGCTGGCGGTGATGCCTAAGCGGGAGAGGCCCTATGAAGTAGTAGAGTCTTGAAAAGCGGTACATCTGAAACTTCGAGCAATGAATGGTTCGGAAGTAAAGAATCATGGCATCTTTGGAAGACTTAGAAAATTTTACCAGTAATAGTTATGTCATTCTTTTATTTATCCATGTAACCACTTCAGTCTTAAATGAAATAAATGAAGGTTTTTGGTGGAAATGTTTAACTTCATCTATATTCATATTATTTTCGATGTCCGATCAGACAAGCTTCGGGCACAATCCGATCAGAAGGTTCGAAATGACCCCACTGATCGAGATAAGTCACGGGTATAACTGATCGAGAAAATTATAAGTTTTTTATTCAGATAAACTTCGGGCATAGTCCAATCAGAAGGTTCAGAGTGACATCACTGATCGAGATATATCACGCGTACAACTGATTACAAAAATTTATGAACAAAAATGCTCCATTTCATTTATACTTGGTAATTTTTTACAAAACACGATCGCTTACGATTCGGGCAACGTACAAAGGAAAATAATTACAAGTCCTAACAATATTTATTCAGGAGGGGTGTCATCCTCGGCTTCAGATTCTTTATCGGAGGAATCAAGGAGGGAGGCATCGAGCCCAGCAGCCGTCAGTTTGGCCCGAGCCTTTTCACGATAAGCTTCATACCCGTCACCAAACTGGGCCATAACCTTCTCGTTTAAGGCATCAAACTCCTCATATTCGGCAACAGCTTGCTGCTGGGCTTTGGCGATCCTATCAGGAAATGCGTTGACAATGGCGGTTAAAGTGTTGTTTGCTCCGATCACTTGCATCATCTTATCGTGCATCTCGGAGAACTTCTTGGTGATGATGTCAACAGCATTCTCCCGATCCTTGACTTCCCCGATCAGATGATCCCTCTCCACTAGAAGCGAGGCGTACTTCTTCTCAAGCTCCTCAGAATGGAGTTCGGCTCGGGACGCCTTATTTCGGGTCTCAGCATGGAGATCCCGTTCTCTCTTCACCAATCATGAGCCATCGACCTCTGCTTGACGATTGCACATCAGACATCCATTTGAATCTCTGTTTTCGTTGTTCGGGCAAGGGGGGGATGGCTCGTGCGAGAATGGCATTGGCCTACAGCAAACACATGCATCAACAATCGAAATAAAAGCACAAGTTTACAACAACAAAGTAAAGTTTGTTCTGAGTTACCTGACACTGAGCCCGAACGTAGGCTACTAGGTACTCCTCGGAAGAGAATCCCTTGAACCATTCGTCATCGCCCGAAAGCTTAAAGTGATCGAACATGCCGAAGGGAAACACTTCAGAGGGGCTCTTTGGCCAGCATGTAGTCGGTGGCCCATGCGAGGAGGAGGGTTTGGAAGAAGGAGTGGAGGTGCCGACCGGATCGGCTACAACCACTTGTTGTTGGAGGGGTTGTGACTCGGGCTCTTCGGTGAGGCGGGGTTTCTTGGGTCGAGGTTCCAGAGGAACCTCTTCGGTGTCCTCGGAATCCTCGATCACCGCGATCTTGTCAGGGGACGGAGGGGTCGGCTTCGGTTTAATTTGCAAGGGGGCCTTGGCAGGAACTTTGGGGAGGGGCTTGGAAGACTTCTTGGTCTCTTTTTTAGTGAGCCATCCTCTCGGATCTTGCTCATCTTCTAAAGCGACCTTGGTTGTGCCGACGCTGCTTGCGAAGAAGGTGGAGGGCCCGATGAGGAATCAGTGGAGAGTTCCATGATCAGAATGGTTTCCTCTTCCTCTATCTCATCGGTGACAGGAAAACGAATCGGCTCGAGCGAGATGGGAAGAGGAACCAAAGTTTTAGCTGCCCCTTTGGGCTTGAAGATTGTTACTGCAAGAAGGAAGTTGGAAGATCAGTTATCGTTAGAGGATTAGAAAAGGGAGAGATGTAAGTTCACAAAGATAAGGGGGAGGATCGGGATGAGACACTTACGGCCATGCTGGTACAGCCAGCTCTCGTTGGACAAGACCCTCAAGTTCCACTCGGTCTTGCTCCATTTCTTGTAGAACTCCTTGAAGGCTCCAGCCCAATCCTTGGGGAATTTGGACACTTTAGGGATAGGATCTTCGGGGTGGGCCCAGTTCAGGAGGAGTTTGAGGTCGGTCCCCTTCACGAAGATCCATTGGGGATGCCAGCCTTTGTTGTTCGAGGGGGTCTTCAAGGAGACCGTTCGGCTTTGTTGTTTGTTTAGTTGTCGAAGGCCAGGCTCTTTCGACCGTCCGACGGTAAATAGGGTGAAGAAGAAGTCAAGACCGGGGGTGATCCCGATCTCGTGGCATACAGCGATGAAGGAGATCAATTTGGATGTGGCGTTCGGCACAAGTTGAAATGAGCCCGATCCCGTATGGCCGAGGAAAGTGGAGATAAAGTCGTGGAGAGGAAACCGAACCCCGTATCTCAATAGATGTAGAAATCTGGCGACCCATTCACCTTCGGGCCTCCAGAACATCCTCTCTTCCGAAGTGGGCACCCGAAGCTTGTACTCCCTCGGTATGTTGAACAGTTCTCGGACGTCTGATATTTGAGAAGGGAGAACAGTGGATTGGGTGTTTATGTGAGAATACTCCGTTTCGGAGTGGTACGCGTTTCAGATTTTGGCTTCGGGACTAATTGGCGTGGAGAAGGTGGGGGATGTAGTGGTGTCCGGTGGTGGTACAGGCAGGTCCACCGGGACTAGATCGGTGGTCATAATGGGTGTAGGAGTGATGGTTTCAGTGGTGTTTGGAGTTTGATCAGTGTTCGAATCAGCTATTGCAGTGAGTGCTAGCAGAAATGAGCTTGAAATCAAAGAATAGGGTGGAACGGAAAGCTCGCCGGAAATCGCCCTTGCCAGAAAATTTGAGTGCAGAGAGTTTGGGATGAAGAAGTCTGTAAAGGTGGAAATGATAGATGGAAGGGGGTTTTTATAGGTGTTTCCACACGCTACCCAAGGGCGACTATTGAATGCTTAAGGTGGGTCCAGGCGTAAAAAGGCGTGCAACGTTTCGAGAAACGAGGACAGACCGTTTAGCTTCCCCAGACAACTCATCATTAGCTGTCGTGACCTTTCGAATACATGACCTTTCAAGTCTCCAATTATAAGTATATTACAATCAGAGGCTGGGGGGCAATGTTCGGGAGCGTTTTGCCGACCTTCGTGTGGGCCAAAGGCCTGACATTAGAAGGGCTTTTATGAGATCACTGGGCCGAAGCCCATGGAGAAGTTTGAGGTGTTCGGGTTGGCAAGCCCCGAGTCCTTACGGTAGGAGCCTCATCTTAGGGATGTCTTTTGGGTTCGCCCGAGCCCTTGAACCGAACCAGTGTGCCACATCGTCAGGTGGTGTTCGGGGTCGGGTCTTCGAGTCCTTTGGGCCGAGGCCCAGACCTGATGGGGGGTTCGTTTGAGCCTGTACAGTGGGCTCTCCTGCGTGCAGAGTCCGGGTTCTTAATCATCTTTGAATAAGGTAGTGATTGGATTGGATTTCACTTGCACCTTTTAAGGAGATTGTGTTGGACCCAAGTTATAGTAACTACCGTAGCTAGGAGTCCTAATTCGACTTGGAGAGGATTCTAGGGTGATGATATTATAAATACAAGGCCAAGGTTATGATTAAGAGGTAATACCTACTTTTGAGCACTAAATACTTAGCCTCCATTCGTTAAACCTTTGTGAAGCTACCAGACTTATTCTCACATGGGGAGTTATCTCGTGCACGCACAAGCCGTCAAGTTTTCATATGATCTGTTATTATGCGGGTTTCTAAAGACGTGGATTTTTGTGATTGGGCCACCGTGAAACTCGGGGTTAACAATGATGATGAACTATGGATTAATATTTCAAAGGTTTTTACCTTTTCAGTTAAATATTTACTGGTTGTGTTAAGATCACTTCACTAACAAATTTAAAAATACATTTAGTTTGAAACATAGCCAAATTATAGAGATGTATTAGAAGTTAGTGGAACCAAATTATAAGAGAAAGCTGGGGTAAAAAACTACCAATATATGTATATAATAGTGTTATCTAATGTTAGCGATAGAATGGATTTCCCCTATATATATATATATATATATATATATATATATATATATAATAGTATAAATTAATTTTTGATCTTTCAACCTTAAAATTTAACAAAAAAATATTTTACAAAATCACAAACTTGTTTATTCCAAAGGATTATGAACCCAAAATTAAAGATATATTTTTTAGTTTGTTTTAAAATTAGATATAATTTTATTTTAAATTATAAAATGACATGTTGTTTCTAATTTGTTATTATTTTTTACTATCATTTGAGAATATAAAATTATTCTTAAATTATAAATATATTTGTAATTTTAGAAGGGATGTAGTAAGTAGCTACTAAATTCATAAATACCATGTGGGAGAAATTTTATTGAAAAAAAAATCATAAAATTTTAACATTTTTCGTATAAAATTCATAAATACTACTCCTTCCGTCTCTTAATTTAGAACGTTTCGCTTGTCCTTAATTATTTGACGTTTATTTTAATCTATAATAATTGGTAACAAATTTTTTAAAATTATCCCTCATTAGTTTGCCTAATTTTATTTTTTTTATCTTTATTCACAATTGCATATACTTTTAAATCTTTTTCCTCCTTATCTCACTTTTATGGGGATGGAGAAAAAAAATTAATTACATAAAAAATGTCGCATATTGTTCACATACATACATATATGCATGCGTGATTGTGTGTATGTGAGATTGTGTGACTTTTTTTGTATGATAGTAATATTCTTGAGAGAAAAACCACCAAGTAAATGAGAGTATTGAATTTTTTTTAAGAGAGAATTATGAGAAAATGTGCGAAAGAAAATATCAAATAATTATAATAAGATTTGGCAAGAATTTAAGAGTATTATAGAATTAGCTGCTTTCGCCTTTCGATCATTATCTTAATTTAATTCTTGTATACAGGCCTAAATGGTCCTATATTAAGCGATCGGACCACAGTGTCACTTGTCTACTGTGTTGCCCCAATTATTCTTTCTTTTTCCCTTTCCGATTTTTGGGTTTTCTGTAATGGCCACCACGTTGGCGGCGGCGCCGCTGAAGAGCCTGGTGGTGAAAAATGCAGCAATTGACAACAATCGCACCAGCAGAAAGAGCATAGTGGAACTGGGGGGTGTTGTTAAGGGCTCAAAATTAGCTAAAACGACAGCATTTCCAGGTTTCTTGAAAAGGAAATGTAGAAATGGAGCAGCTGCATTATCCGCCACTGTCAAGGACAATGAAACACTAACTGCAGCTTCTTCTAAGTAAGAAAAATAAAACCATCTGTATTTTTTCATTGATTTTCTGGATTTATGTTTTAATAGTCTGTAGATGATGTTTTGGATATAATGTATTTTTTTTTTCAATTTGTGTGAAAAATGTAGTCTTTAGACTTCTGTTATCATATACTTTCATGCCCTTTTAGAAATCAAAGTTTTCTTTCTTCAAATTTGACTACTCTGATGTTTGTCTCAAGGAAAAGGTTTTGTGGGAAGTATTTTTTGGTGAAATCGCTTGTATTGTACCCTGGAAACAGTAACTGAGAGTAAATGTGCATTGACTGCTAAAATAGTTTTTGTTAGCTACTTTTCATTGTTAAGCCAATAGTCCAAAAAGGTAAAAATGGATGTTTTTCTTGAATATAGTGTTATCTTCTAGTAACTTATTGAATAATTGGACAATGTTTGGGGATAAGGAATTTTTTTTTATTAATATTTATTGAACTATATTTACAGTATATCTATATTGTTAAGGGAGAGGAAAAATTTAACGGCTTCCTTGAAGCCGTGAAAAGAATTTATTTACTATTCTGTCTCTCTTATATATTTCGAAAAAATATTCACACATGTAGGTGTGTGCAGCATACACTAGTTTATATAATTATACTTGGCTGTAGTTTTTCTATTTAATAGAAAGTAAAATGTTAAAAATGTAAAGTAATTTACACTCTTGAAAATCTGTTTAATTTTTTAGATTTCATCTCCCTTATATTTTTCACGTTTTTTAGTTCCAAACAGAGCCTTAGCAAAAGGACAGGCAAAACACACATTAAATCTAGTTTCCCCATCTTCTAAAAAGGAAGAGTGGATCATTAACTTAGATGCCTCCATGTTTTCAATTTACCACATCTCCTTATTCTATGGTTAGTCTAGCGACATAATGAACACTATTGATTTTTTTCCCTTAGAGGCATAATGCACAATAGACCATCAAGCTGATGCCAAGTCTAGGTTCCTTTGGCAGTCATAGTCCATTTCACACTCTCAACGGATGGATATTGGTTAGAAACATGGTACTCTACAATTTAGCAGTATCTCTATAAATAAAACAACTTGTCATTCTAATGAAGGAAGAAGGGTTGGAACAGAGGAAGCAAATAAAAGCACAATATCTGATGGATTAAAATGATTTTTAGTTTGGTAAAGTAGGTTTGCAACAAGTTCTGCATGCATGTTTAATGTTAATATTCAATATTTTTTTTGTGTGTGTATGAAGATATAGTTGAAGTTGACCGAAAGTAATGTTACTAGTTGGTTCATTATAAATGTATATTAACATAAAATGCATGTCTATCTCTTTCCATTTTGATTTTAATTTTTGACATTCATAAATCCAGGGTGAAACGCCACACAATTTCAGTGTTTGTTGGGGACGAAAGTGGTATAATTAATCGAATTGCAGGGGTTTTTGCTAGGAGAGGCTACAACATTGAGTCTCTTGCCGTTGGTTTGAACAAGGACAAGGCTCTTTTTACCATTGTTGTCTCTGGGACTGAAAAGGTTTTACAACAAGTTGTAGCACAACTCAACAAGCTTGTGAATGTCTTGAAGGTTATGCTTTGCCTTTCCAATACCTAAGTTTTTATGTATTGTTTTCTTGTTGTTTAACTATTCTTCCATTTTGCATTTGTGTTGGTAGTATGATTTGAAATTAAGTATATGGTCTTTACTATTAACTAAATTTAGTTATTATTGCTATCCTAGGGGCCATCAGTTGGTGTGATTGTGAAACTTAGATTTGAGTTTGAGAGTAGTCACTAAATGAAAATTTCTTCTTAATTTTGTATTTATATCTGGTCTACACTCCAATACCTTTGTTTAAGTGGGACCAATGTCAGGAAATGGGATTCTAAAATTTTGACAACCAAATTAATTTGTGAGAACAAGGTCACTTGCACGCATGAGTGTATATGCATATGTATACACACACCACACACACTCATATTCATATGCGTTGTTGGCCCAAACATACAAGAACATAATTTATCCCACATCTAAAGGGTTTCATCTTACACTTTTGGGTTCTCAACCTAGAATACACACTTATAACACTCAAATAATACATTTAGACTAAATAAGGATTCTAGCCAACGTAGGATTCTTAGGTTTTTTGGAGGGAAGGAGTGAGGGAGGAAATGCGAGTTACATTAAGCCTCAAGTATAGTTCAATAAGGCACTTGCTCTTTGAACACACCTTGCCTTAGCCAAGACAAGGCCCTAGAGGTGCGCCTTGCCTCATCGTGGGCCTAGGCGTGCACCTTTTTGCACCTGTGTTTTCAGACGTACTCCATCCATTCCAAAATTAGAGATACAATTTGACTTTAAAGGTTAAAGGGCGGCATATTAAAATTCAAATTAATGTGAATTTATTTGATACAATTATTATAATTGTATAGTATATAACAAAAACTATTAATCACAAAATTTATTCCATTATAAACTTTTATGAGTTATACCAATTTTGAAGTTTAATATGCCATCGTTTAATCTCAAAAGTCAAATTTTATCTCTAATTTTGGAACGGAGGGAGTATCAAATGTTATAATTATTTTATAGGTTTGAATTTCTTTTAATTGCAGAAATTAATACAATTTTCATGGACCAATTAACTTGTATAAAATGTAAACCGGTTCTGCTTCATTTTTATTTCCCAACATAAATCATATGAAATATGCATCAAGTATTTATTATTTTGTTTTCCGGACTGGCTAGGGTCTGAGCTTTATGATGGAAGCCTTCTTCTAAGGCTTTTTATGTCTCTATTTTTCTAGTTTTGAAATATGCATCAAGTATATTATTTTTTTGGGTTTTTCGGTCATTTCAAAGAATCAGACCTCTTTTGCCCTAACAAAAGTTGATGTTCTTAGCTAGATTGGGATGTGTTACTTTTGCCTATTTCTATATTTCAGAAATTTGCTTCAATATCTTTATCATTTCTTGTGAGCTATTATTCTTCAGTAAGATGAACTCGATTGCAACCATATCATGATATTATATAGGCACCGAGTATACCTATCTTTTTGCTGCAATAACTTTTTGTGATCAATGTTACCTTCTAGTGAAGCCAGGTTGCTACATCTTCCCCCAATCCCTCCCTCTATGACTCATCAGATAATTCTTTTACCTGATGTATCAGGTTGAAGATCTCTCAAGGGAACCACAAGTAGAACGTGAACTGATGCTTATCAAGCTTAATGCAGATCCAAGCACACGAGCTGAGGTAGGGCACGGTTTTGACTTTATTGTAGTTCTTGAATGAATAACTTAATTTTTCCGTAATGGGCTTTAGATCATCATCTCCCTGGTGAAAAATTGATGGAAAGCTAGAGCTGTTATGAAAATTGAGCAGGAAAGGCTGTTTGTCTGTGTCAAAGTTATTTTTTGAAAATTGAGCAGGAAAAGCTGCTTGTCTGTGTGATCCACTTGGAACTTTATTTAGATAGCTTAAAATTTATGTTCATTTACATGAAACAGGGATCACTCGTGCATGCAAACAACCCCCCCCAATAAATAAATAAATAAATAAAATAAAAATAAAAGTAAAAGTAAAAGTAAAAATAAAATCACAAGAGGTAGATATTTGCAAAATAAATTAAGGTATGAAGTGTTCTGAAAATTAAATTCACAAAGTGTTCGTTAAAATATATTTCTGATCATAAAAGAAAGAAGAATCAAACAGATCCTTTAGCAAAGTGTAAATACTTGCATTGAAATGCTGTAAATTAAAATTTTGGCAACATTTATACTGGCTTTATGCTTTCTAAATAACAAGGTATCTAATAGGAACTTTGAACTGTATATATATTAAAGTAGAAAGAAAAGGTTTAAGCACATTTTGGTCAGTTTGCTAGTCTGTATTTGTGTTTATTTCGTTTGTTTCTTTTAAAAATTATTAGCAAGCAATGGCTGTGTGCCTGTGTCTGACCAATGGGTAACGGGTAAAATCTCTTTTATGATGGACATTGCCCCTATTTAAAAGTTTAAGATTATCTGCATTTGCAGTTAATTAATTGTTTTTTCTGCTTTCACTGCTGACATTAATTTTGATTATGACCTGTAGATCATGTGGCTAGTAGATATCTTTAGAGCGAAAATCGTGGATACTTCAAATCAGTCACTGACGATAGAGGTATTATTTTTAAATCTTTATCTCTTCCTGCTTTTGTTTTTCTTATTTATTAGATTTGCAGATTTCTTTGATTGGGTCGTAAATGTGTATTTGATGTTTGATTCATACTACTTGTGTCGGTGGCATAACTGCTCTTGCTGGCCAAAAGGCATAAACATCTTACGATCAATTGCTAGTGTTTATATACTATGTTGACTCTTGAGAATTCGACAGAATGATAATGGTTGAAATACAAGTTTGGGAGGAGAATAGGAGATGCTAGTTGTTCACAGTCCCTACAAATAATTATATCACATTTGTAATGGCAATGCTTTCTCATATTTTTTGCAGTTAAAATTGAATTCATGGTTAATTTTAGCTCCACTATGTACTAAATTTAGCATTTATATGTCTAGTTAGTAATATGGTCTCGATATGAAGCTTTAGAAGTCATGAAGTTGCATAAAATGACGAGAAATACATAAACTGTGGATCTTTTTCAGTTTTTCGATAGGTTCTTCATGACAGTGGTCCTATAAATTAGCCTTGGAGTACAGAGAAACGAAAGCTTCAAGTGCTGTTAAATGCAGTTAATTAATGAGCAGATGAATGCAGAGAACTTGCAAAATCTTGATTAAAAACTTTTTCCTTTCCAAAGTAGCAGAGGATTCCTAGATGAACCCAGTAAATAAAGAACTAGAAGAACTGTTTTCTCCAATATAACTTCTTCAATAATGCATCTTTTTTGTAGGTTTCTTGTATAAGGAAGGTTTTCATTTCTTTGGTGCATAGGGTATCATTTTCTTCCTTAACGCTATGCATATTGCATATGTACTTGGGAATTGGGATAGCCCCCTTCTTGGCGGTTGTAGTGGATATTTATCCAAAATAAACAAAAACATGTTATACATATGTAAGCTTTATAAATGTTATACCTGCATCACTTGTTGACATTCCTTGTCACATTATTTGATTAGGTAGGAAGTTCGAGTAGGATGCCAAATATATTATTGTACAAGTAATTTTGTTGGATAATACCTGCAAGGTTATCAAATTGGTTGCCACCAATTGTTTTGCAGGCCATTGAAGCAATTAGAGGGCAAGTTCATCATTTTTGTGTTTGTTTCAGGTCACTGGAGACCCTGGAAAGATGGCTGCTGTTCTGAGAAATTTAAGCAAATTTGGAATCAAAGAACTTGCCAGAACTGGAAAGGTCAGATGTCAACTTTGTAATGCGGGATATGTAGACAAACGCACAAGGACACATGCATAAGTTTTCCTAAGTTCCTCGGCAAAATCTAGAGTTAAATTTTCTTAGTTGTAATATGCTTATACTATTTTTTCATAAGCATTATGTCTAGTTAAACCTGACAATATAGTTAGTTAACTATTGGGTCAAACCATATTAACTGGAACCAAATGGGTTGGTTAACCATTTTTATTTATTCAGGTTGGTTAAAGTTTAGTTAAAACAAATATAGTTCTGAACCGGTTAACCATTTTTTAACTCATATTTCATATATTCCATTCCGATCCAAATCGAAAAGTTCTTTTCTCATCTTTTTTTCGCTGTCGACCCTTCCTTATCTTGTTCTTCGCTGTTGACCCAGACCAAAGTATATTGATTTTGTATCCGAGCTTATAAGTGTGTACAGTTGATATTTTACACGTTTTATTTTTCAAATGTCCGTCACAATTATACTAAAAATTAAATATATGGTAAAAATATTACTCCATTTATTTGAATATAAATCTATACGAGCAACGATTTTAGCTCGTGATCACCCCAATTAACTCAACAGTAATTTAATATAGTAACTAATAATTACAATTAATTTTCCAAAAAAAATATAAAAAGTTTTTTCTTAATATACTAAAGTTTATAAGTAATTTTAATTGAATAAATGTAAATTTCTCTCAAATTGTGGACGTGAAATTATAGAAAGTTTAATTTATAATTTTCAAATAAAAATAATTAAATTCTCTTTAAATGTGATAAAATATAGTTATATATCTATTATGTTAATAAAAATAATAAATACCACTTGTTGGCATAAACTATGGAGGTAAAATTGGAAATAAAAATGTGATGGATTGAATCTAAATCTAAAATGACACGTCACGATCCACAATTTTCTCTCTCTCTCTCTCTAAGTTTATATTTATATCTAAACTGGAGTACTATATAAATATGTTTCAATATTTAAACGACATTCATAGAATTATACTATGGTGTATTTTGGATTCCAACCTTTCTATTAAGCACGTTAATAATAATTTTGAAAAATTATTTAAATATGGAAGGGTATTAATAATTTCAATTTAAAATTTTATTAGTATAGTTTTTAGCATTTTATTATTTATATTAATAATTTTTATATCATATTATTACTTAATTAATTTAATTGTGACGATCACAATTTCATTTTTCAAAAGTTCTGTTTAAAAGTCAAAATATCTTAAAATGGTTAATATGGTTTTGAACCATAACCATATAGTTCCAACCCACACAACCCATATTAAAAATGAATAATATGGTTTTAGTTCTTAAATAGAACCATAACCATATTTTGAAAATCAAAACCAATGCATAACCATATTTTTCCAAGCCTATGTCTAGTAGAGGGATTAGCCAATCAGGTAGATGTCAGACAAGGTTGTTTGAAACCTCATACACTTCTCTCTTTTCCAGGTGTGCCTCCATTAGTAACTTTAAATAGCCAATTAGCTCTATGTTAATTAGTTACAATTGCTATGAAGATTATCAGAGGAAAACGCGGGTTTGGGGTGGGGTGGGGTGGGGTGGGGTGGGGGGAGAGGAGAGGTCTGAACGGAACAAGATAAGTCACCCAAAAGAGAGAACTTTTGGAAGACTGGATATAATTTTTGTTTCTCCATTATTATCAAGGGTGAACATCTAAGCTGTGTTCATTGCGAGGACTTTATGGATAAGCTCTTCTTACTTATTTTCCAGGGTAATGCATCTAGTATATTTTATAATTCTTGAACCTTTTGTAACTTATAGATTTCTCTGAGACGGGAAAAGATTGGCGAGACAGCTCCTTTTTGGAATTTTTGTGCAGCTTCATATCCAGATCTTGAAAAAAAAGAAGCTACGGGGCTCTTCTGCAAAATATTAGTCGGCCACTCAATGGCAGCATCACTACTAGCTCATGGGTATGTAATTCTGCTTTGCAGGCTATTCTCTACTATTCTCTTCATGCAAGCATTGCACATTATTTCTTCTTATGAACAGATTATCGTTTCTAAATGTTTTGGTGACTAATATAACCTGAGTGTTAAGTTTAAAACTGTCCTACCAATTTCAATCTCTATATATTTATAAGAAAAATAATTTAATTACAAATGCATTAGGCACTATCTATTTGAATAATTAAAATATAAATTGTGCTATTAATAACTGGAGAATATTCTGGTATGATGAAAATAAAAATTTCAATGGAGCAAATGTGGCTGTCTTACTGCAATAAATATTAAGTTGAGCAAAAACTAAATGTACCTAAATAGTGAGGCTTTGGTTCTTTGTTTATTAGGAATATCTTGAGAAATATACAAGTAGCAAATGAGTTGATTAATAATCATAAGAGTTTGATACTTCCACTTATACATGATAAGATTTTGTGACATTAGACATAGAATACAACCTTTTGGCCTATCTTCTTTCTCCAAATTAATATTGCTGCAATTTCAGTATATAGCATTTACGAGATTTTGATATCCTGTATCAGTGAACCTGGAATTGGTTGTATTCGATATTATACTCTTGGCTAGGCTTTTCTCTGGCTTGCTTTTGATTGGAAGATAATATTAGCATCTAACTTTGTTTCAAATCTGGTAAGCATACCTAACTATTGATTGACCAAAAAGGCACCAAAAGGGGTGTTCATGGGTGATGTTTGCTAAAATGAGGTTGATTTTATTGCATTTTAGTCTATAGTTCTGAACATTGCTACTTTAGGAAACCAACCTTCATTGATCCCTGTTAATAATGCTAAGAGCAAAATATAAAACCTTGTGTAGCGATAATAATATGGAAATACTGATTTCTTATTTTGATGCTAATACACCCCAATACTTCTTTAAATCAATGAGCCAATAATCTCATAATTGTCTGCTTTTTTTTTTTCTATTTGAATGAAGGGTGATGTTTATCCCGTGGAGCCTGAGGATGACTTTGCACTTAATCAAGTTCTTGATGCTCATTGGGGGGTTGTTTATGATGAAGATGTAAGAAAGCAATTTTCCGTGTTCTTTTCAACTTTATTACTGTCAGTTCATTGGTGACGTATAAAATGTTACCTCATTGTTAATAAAAGGTATTTGGTTGCAAAGATTATTCTGGCTTGAAAAGGTAAAGAATAGCAGTGTAGCAAAAGTTCTTAATTTATACAGTTGGGGTGCTGCGTCCAGAATAGGGGGATGGGCAGGGGATGTCAAATTCCATCAAATTTCTTGACTGGTTTTGCATTCCTGCTTGTTTACATTATTTTACATATGTTGAAGTGCCATAAATGATGATCAGTCTTATCTTAGCTAGTCAATTTACCGACTACCCAGATATTTAAGTTTGTTTGTGGACCTTGGTTCTTATACCCACCTACTTTAGTTTTAACTGCTACGTGTAAAGAATATAGCTCATGGGAGAGCCCATCCTGAAAAGCTAGCTATCCAAGAGGGAGAAACCAAGTTGATAGCAACCCCACACCAACATCCCATTTTACAAATGTGGGATCTACACCCATATGACGACACCACATTTGAGTTTATGACGGGCCACCACACTTCCGTTCCAATGTCCACGGATAGCTTCACTCTAGCAACAGGTAGCCCTTTTCTTGGTTGGTTGCTTCACTTTATGCATTTTGGTAGCCCTCTCCTAGGTAGTAGCCCTTTCACCTTAATCGGTGGCCCACTGCCAAATGTTAATAAGAAAATATAGAGAAATTAAGAATCAAGAAAGGAATGAATTTTGTTATTGCTTCAATCATACGCACAAAGAGTTACTAGATTTTTTATGTACCCTCCTAACTAACTTGCTGCAAAAAGACATTTATGCCCCTAATATCACCTGGTAAAGGACTAAACTAACCTTATTAGAAAATTCAGTTACAACACGATGGCAGTTTATGGATGCAATATTACTTTTACAGTCTTATCCAGATAACTAAAAGTTGTCAATATCATGGTTATTCCGTTGATTAATGCTCTCAATTAATCAACGTATACATCATCTTAATGCTCTCCATTAAATATTACAGTCGAGTGGAAATCAGTCGCATTAACGTTATGTATGCTCGTCAATGATGCTCCTGGAGTTCTCAACATAGTCACTGGGGTTATAGCGAGAAGAGGTTATAACATCCAGGTCAATGCTTTCCTTTGATGCTTCTTTTTTTTAAATTTCTTACCTGTATGACATGCTGATCTGATGGGTTTTCAATTTTCTCTCAGAGTCTAGCTGTGGGCCCTGCTGAAATGAATGGGCTTTCTCGCATCACAACTGTTGTTCCTGGAACTGATGAGACTATTGCCAAGTTGGTTCAGCAGATTCATAAGTTGGTGGATCTTCATGAAGTGAGGAATTTATTTATGTTGTCTAGATAAGATTTTTGGGATATGACAGATCAGTTTCTGGTTTTTGAAATTCCTCATATTTTTGGATTCCATGGTATTTGCGATCTGTTTAGAATGATTAATAGTAGTTGCTCAAATATAAATTGGCTATTGATCCTGTTTTTGTATACCCTATACCTATTATACAAATAGTTCTTGAAGTATACGAACTACTTAGAATTACTTTTTAACCTTCCAAATCATATGCAACAAAATAGAATTTCACATGTTTGATATTTGTAAGTTGTATGTTATACTCTTGTTCGACATGTCAAAAATTTTATTACAATCTCAGAGCGATCTATTTAAATGGATTTTGTGTATCCTCTCTCCCAAAGGCCCTTGGCTTATATTTTTTCACGGAGAAGATCATTGCTCATGTGTTTTTTTTATTTTTTATTTTTTTGAGAGTTCATCTTAAGCTCTATGATTAATGTTTTTTATCCGTGACATCTAAGCTGAGAGGTGAAATTGTTAACAAAATTAAATTTGTTGGTGGTTTGTTCAGGTTAAGGATATTACTCACTCACCATTCGCAGAGAGGGAGCTCATGTTAATAAAAGTTGCTGTGAATCCTGCTGCTAGGAGGGATGTCCTAGATATTGCCAGCATCTTCCGGGCCAAACCTGTAGATGTCTCTGATCATACGATAACATTAGAGGTGAGACATCTATCTAAAATTTTCATTCATCAGCTGAAAGGTTTAGATAAGTATCTTTAGAGTTGGATGATACATATTTATATGTATGTGTGTACTACTAATCTACTTATTTGATTCATAATTTGGAGCATTGAAAGCTGAATTTGGCAAGCACCATGTGTTTCTTATTTAGTTAGAAACCAATTAAAATGTGGTAATAAATAGTCCTTACTCCTACAATCTACTTAGAACTTTGAGTTTCTAGAATTAACTGTTACAAATCAAAACCTGTTAGGATCTCAGTTGTTGGAGCAGACCTACCGTCTCTCTCTCTCTCTCTCTCTCTCATTTCAGTTATGTAGACTTGTTTAAGAGAGAAACTAGAAGAAGGAAGAGTAACAAATGATGGACACTGGACTCGTTGGAACTACAACAATTTTAAGGTTCGGGTTTTGTGTCCTGGAGGCAAAAGGTCAATTAGAGGTTCTACACAATATCAGGCAAGGGACTTGGTAGATTTCATGCCAAAGGTGGAAACATGAGTAGTATTCTAAAAATCGCTAGGCGAACTTAGACGGCAGAGGGGACACCTAGAACCTAAGCCTAGACTAGGCATTTTCTTAGGCACCTAGGCGGTCTCACGTATTTATTTTTCTGTTGTATATACTTGTTATATTATACAAAACATATAGTAGATGTAATTTAAATTTTATATGAAAAATTACCAAAAGAATATTCTTTTAAGACTTCACAAATTCATTTCAAGTATTATAAAGTATTTTTAGAACACTACACGAGGCAGTTACATGAAGTGAGGGAGATGAAGCATGGGGAGTCTAGGGGGTGTTTTCTGCAGCTTGAATGTGATGAGAATGCCAGTGCTTTTCTTGGTTTGAATGATGTGATGCAATGTGAAGGAACAAGACCAATTTATTCCTGTCAGTGTCAAGGTCCAAGGGCCAAGGGCATTCAAATTCAAATCAAGTGGATCCTTTTGTACATGCTTTCTTTCAGCCCGCGTCGTCTTGTTTTTTTTTTTAAATTACATTTTTGTTATATTTTTTCCCCAGCTCACAGGGGACTTTGAGAAGATGCTAGCTTTGCAGAAACTATTGGAGCCCTATGGCATTTGTGAGGTATAATCTGATAGCAATTGTCTTTTACATACATCTATTGAGTGATACTCGCATATGTATAAAGAAAGAAAAACAGAAATAACAGGAAAAAAAACGTTTTGACGATGTTCATATTTAATATCTTTTTGGTATCTTTTTAGCAATTCCATTTATAGTCAATTTAACGTTTTAGTTATTCTTGGATAAAGCTGTAAACAAACCTGGCTGTTGGCTTGATTAAGCCTGAGTCAAGCTCGTTAAACGAGCCGAACTCGAACAAGTTCCTTTGGTTTTTAGTTAAACTAGCTCGAACAATGTGGTGTCCACGCCTAGTCTTTTAGCAACTCGCTTAAGCCCGTTTTGGCTTGGCTCGTTTAACTTTAAGGTGAACTCAAGTCAAAACTTGGCTTGACTCGGCTCGTTCACAACTCTATTCTTGAATCATGGTCAGATAAATTGATTTCAAGCAATACATCTCTTCGGCCCTCTGTTTTCTGATTATCAATTTTGTCCTTTAAAGGTGGCGAGGACCGGGAGGGTGGCATTGTTGCGAGAGTCTGGCGTTAATTCTACCTATCTCCGAGGATATTCCCTTCCATTCTAGTACGTTCGTAAATTTTTGTAATCTCTTGCACTCCAAATGTCTGGCTTACCAAATGAGTGAACTCAGAAGAACTTGAAACATCTTGTACTAGTAACATCAAATAATCCATGTAATTTGTATTTTTCATTAGCATTTTCATGGAGGTTAGCTACTTCAGGTTGAGGTGGCATTAGGTTCTGGCTGATTGTAAACAACAATCTCCTTGATAAAACAGTGTTAGTTCTTTAATTGCAAAAAAAATAAAAAAAATTTAGTAATTTATCGAGAATGATGTCAATTTAATTTAGCTAAACCTGTATCACTAGGTTTTGAGTTTGAAAATGTTAATTTTGAGTCTTAAAATGTTTGAAAGTGACTTTTAAAAAGTTCATATTAATTTTATAATTTGAAACGGAGGGAGTATTAAATTGTAATATACTAGTATTCGATCTGGATTTTAAGCTCATCTCTTATTTAACATACTTTGCATACTCCTTTTAGTGACGGACCGGGCGACGATTCGGTTCGCCGTTATATGTTATCTGTCGCTATATGTTGTTTGTCGTTAATAGTTAAGACGATGGTTTTATATATAGGGACGGATCGAATTGTCGCCCGGTGCTAAAAGGGGTATACAAAATATGTTAGATGAGGGGTGAGTTTAATATTCGGACCGTACTAGTATTATTTATAATATGTTTCTTTGTACTTTAACATGTATGTGTCGATATTTTTTCACCATTTTGATGGATATGAGCATTTTACATAAGAAAATTTGTAAGGCTGTTGAAATATTGTTATTACAACAAATATATATTAACGATATGTTTATAACTAATTTAATGACGCTTAATACTTTAACCAATACTAATAGTTGTCATTCTTGCGACATATTACGTAGTTGTCTTTCTTGCGACGTCATTTTTTGCTTCGATGATAATTAAAGGTTAAAAATACTTATTAGTTTTAGCTTAAAATTATTCAATGAATCTAATGTTTTTTTGGTAAAATCAATCTTGTCATCATAAAGTATTTATTAATATATTTGAATTATTAGTAATAAAATATTAAAGATCAAATAAAATGTGTACTTTGGATGGAATTGGAGAATTGGAGGGAGATTATATATCGATTGATTTTAGAGGGATCGAAATCTCAAAAACTCAAAAACCCTAAAGTCGTTAATAAAAAAATCACATTGAAAATAATTCAATTCTAGTTTCCAAATCGATTCTAGGGTTTTGTAGAGATCAGATTTCATGTATTTACGTATGCAATTAAAGAAAAAGAGAGAGATGGGTAAAATGAGCAAATATCTGGCAATGAGCCTAGAGACGGTGGATCGAACCATCTACTTTACATTTTGTATTGGCGATGACGCTGACGCCATCTCTTAGCTCAACTCTCAAATAGGACTGTTAATTGAACCGATCAAGCTAGAGGTCTGATCGTTCGACACATTTAAAGTTTGTTCAAATTTTATTTAGGAGTGAGCCGAGCCGAGCTTGGACAAAAAATCAAGTCCGGAGTGAAATTTGGGCCAAGCTTGGTCAATTATAGGCCCAACTAAATTATAGTGTTAAAAACGTATTATATATATATATACCGTCCGGTCCGTCCCCTTCTCCACCGAACCAAAAAAACGAATCAAAGACAAACCGATTATAACGACAGTTTTTTGAGATATAATGACGGTTCAAACCGTCGCCATAACCGGTTCATTTTTAGTTCGCTCCTTATGGTTCGCTGGAGAAAGGGACCGTGTGTGTGTGTGTGTATATATATATATATATATATATATATATATATATATATATATATATATTTACTCTTTCAATTTATATTTATGTATAGTATTCTCAACTAAAAATTAAGTACCATATTTTTTGTAAAGTGGTCACTTATTTCATTTTCATAATAAAATATAGTAATAACGTAAAAAAAAAGATAGATGAAATATTAAAAATAATAAATATAAAATAGCTTATTTATGTTAATTTAAGCTTGATTCGATTAGTAAAACGAATGATGTATGCCAAGTATTTTAAATGAATTATTTTAAATTATATTTTTTGGGTTTAGAGTCAATATTAATAATTTTATATTTTAATAATGATAGAAAAAAGCCCAAAACTCGTGATCTTATTTGGATTGAGTTTGGATAAATATATTATAGTCTAAATAGGTTAAACCCGAACTCGTGTCGGATAATTTTAAAATAGGATAAACTTGGACAACCTTAAACCCGACTTACATTCTCGGATTGACAGGCCTACTCTCTGACCATGAACCTCAAAAAATAGCAATTCAAGCCGGCGGTTTGGTAATTCCAAAACTTTTTTACCATCCAATCGATTATATCCTCTTATTGATTTTTGAAGGTTTCTAGTATAATATTGGGTGTTGGGTGTTTTTGGTTTTGGTTGATGTATTAATTAGGTTATTCTTATTACATGATCATTTTTCTTATTAGTAGTGATCTTCCAAGAAACTTGGGAAAATTATCAAGAAACTCTTAATAAACATCATATTTTATTACGGGTGAAATTACTATTCAGAAACAAAAGAAGGAGAAATTTTAACAATAAAGAAGCTATTTTTTATATATATATTACAAAATTGGTGAACCAGAACTTAAAACCATTAGGTGTGATTTTAGCAGTGTAATTTTAATGAAATATATATTCAAACTAAAGGTTGACGATTATGTACATAAGATGCTTAATTAGTACTAGGATAGGATTAATCATTAAACTCTTTCGACTTGGTTTACAAATGAATCATTAAAGCGATTTTTTTTCATTCGACTCATTTGAACTATAATTTTTTACAAAGCTATTTACAAATTACATTAAATTGTTTGACTTTGGACAGAAAAATTACACGCGTTGCCGCGTGAGAGAGAGAAATCCTACATGTCAGGTATTTTTCTTTGTGGCATGCCTAGATGGAAACTAGGTTAAATGCTTTCTAGGTCACTATACTATAGGTTGACTTATAAATGGGTCACTGAACTTTTTTTTCTTACAGTCAACTTACTAAACTTTATTTTTCTAACAAAAAGTTAAAAATCTCGTTAAAACGCTTTGATTTGTTAACGAAAAGTACACATCGGTAATTTGAGTTGTCAGATTATAAGTCGATGTGTATTATTTATTAATAATGACAAAGTGACTATGTAGATTTCTAGGAATATTTTTATGAAAAAAATGTTTTAAAGTGTAATATAAATTATAAAATTATACAAAATTTAATTTTATAATTTAATTTAATCAAATTTAAGAAATAATTATTTTTATAAAAAAAGCAATTTTTTTATTTTTTTAATAAAAATAAAATAAATTTTTTTTTTTTTTTTTTTTATAAAAAAAAATGCGATTTTTATTTTTTAATAAAATAAAATAAAAACGTAGTTTTTTATTTTATAAAAATAAAAAACATTTTTATTAAAAAAATGCAAATTATTAAAACTAAAATTAGTAATATAACATATAAATGTCTCGAAATGTTATTGTATTAAGATATATTAAATATATTATTAAAATAAGAAATTTTTGGGTAAATTTTGAATTTGAGTAATGTCTTGAACATTATTCATAAGTATTTTATAATAAGCACAAATTAAAAATTAAAATTTATAAAAATAAATTCAAACTTCAAAAATATAACTAAAATTTTTGAAAATTAATTATTATTTTTATTTTTGAAAACTAATTTAATTATTATTTATATTATGAAATCATTAAATAAATATTAAATATTAAATATATTAACAAATAATAAAATTAATTAAACATATATTAACAAATAAGTAAAGTAATTAAATAAAATATATTAATTAAATTAATTAATAATAAAATATATTAATGTGTACTTTTTACAAATATATTTATATAAAATTAATGAATTCATATTTTTTTTATTCAAAACAGAGGATCATGTTAATTACATGAGCCCGAAATCTGTTTCTTCAAAACAGAGGATCAAAACAGAGGAGAAAAACAATTAGTGGAGAAATCAGTGGAAATCAAAAGTTCAAATATGGATCTAGGTTGTTCAGATCTAAAAAAGCCTCTCCCTCTGATCCGTTCTTCAAATCATTCTTCTAAAATCATGGGATTAGGGTTAATTCTATTTCTCCTGGCACTGTGGCTACGCCATTGCTAAGGAATGCAATGGGGTTGGAGAAGAGTGCGGTGGAGGGAATACTTTGCACGTCGGCGAATCTGAAAGGGGTTGTGCCAACGACGGAGGACGTGACGGAGGCGGCGGTGTATTTGGGTAGTTATGAGTCCAAGTATGTGAGTGGACTTAATTTAAATTTTGGATCTGGATTGTGGTGAAGAAGAAGAAGAAGAAGAAGAAGAAGAAGAAGAAGAAGAAGAAGAAGAAGAAGAAGAAGAAGTTTTAGATTTTGGATTTCGAATTATTTTTTATTTGGATTTGTGGTGAAAAATATGATGAATTAGATTTGTATTTCGGCTAGTTCTGATTACTATGATGAATTATATTTAGATTTGTGGTGAAGAAGATGATGAATTAGATTTGTGTTGAAGAAGATGATGAATTCAGATTTGGATTTGTGGTGGAGAAGATGATGAATTATATTAGATAATTTTGCATCTTTAAAGTTAACTTCAAATATTTAAAAATTAAAAAATAATAATATGTATTCATTAATTTTATATAAATAAATTTGTAAAAATTATATATTAATATTTTTTATTAATTAATATATTTTTGTATTAATTTAATTATTTGTTATTTTAAAAAGAGAGAATTCAAGTTTGAAAATAAAAAAATTAAACTAAAGTTATTTTATTATTATTATTAAAAAAAATTCAATCGGGTCTTATATTCCACGTAACCTTTGTCATGTATAGACTTTCCATTAACTTTTAACACTTTTAGGCGGAAATTTTAATTTTTATAAAAAATTATAGTTCAATGAGTTAATAGTAAAAAATTTAGGTCAAAGAATGCATTTGTAAACCGAAATTAGAGTAGAGTGGGCAAAAATGTATTTAACCTAGTAGGATAACATAATATTCAAAAGGATGTTATTATTTAACTACACCAACTCTTAATTGTACTTTTTAGGTAGTTTATAATTAATACTACTTTTTAGGTAATTTATGATATTTATAATTGTATTAACATAAATTAAATAAATTTATTTCAATTTTGAGTTTAAAAATGTTTAAAATTGACTTTTTAAAAATCAATATTAATCTTATAATTTGAAAGAAAGAAAGTATTTTATAACGGCTGCTAACGCGATTGGTTTCTCGCATCAACCTCTGTTCATTTTCTTATGAAATTAGGTAAATTATATATATATATATATATATATATATATATATATATATATAATGATCCATAACATTTATTTGTTATGGATCAAAAAATGGCACATAATATCTATACCTTCTATTACAAAAATGAAGAGTTGCGATTTAATTACCTTACGTAGTCCGTTAATAATTCTAGTGGACAGGATTAAAATCAATTTTGAACGAATATGCCCCCACTCAGACTAAGTCAACGTAGGTCAAACACAAAAAATCACCACGTCTGCTAGAATTACTAGCGAACGGATTCTCACTTCTAACCATGCTGTTAAACAATTGGGACAAAACTACAGCCCTATGTTTTCAATCTCAGCGGCGATTGTTGTTCTTTGTGACGCCCCCAAAATTAGGTATACATCACCCATCTTGGGTCGCCACTTACATGGTACAGAATTTAAATACAACTTACTAACATAACTGTCGTGTACAATACGACATAAACTGTGAGTTTAAATACAAATAGCGTCTACTAGATATTATACAAACTCAAAAAGGAGTTCTCATTACAATTATTATCACACTATTTCACAGAATAGTGAGGACTACTAATGCTATCTTCAGGACCATCACTCGTTTCCCCGACTCGTCCCAGCTATATTCTCATTTCACGAAGAGAACAATTGAAAGAAAGGGTGAGCTCAACTAGCCCAAGAAGAAATATTATGACTAAGATAATGTAGAATAAATTATCAATAGTCTACAAACGATGTTAAACTAATAAAATAAATCTGATAAACCGGTTTAAGCTGCAGTGAAATATGCAATCCATTAAAAGAGTCAAGTAGAAAATAAAGTCTACTATCTTTTAGGTTTTAAAAGGTTTTTCATCATGTTATAATTGAGACTCAAATTTTAATAAATATTCCACATCATTGAATCACCCTTACACTACTGACCAAGGATATTCTTTAGTATCACGACCACAATTATTCATGCACTACGGGCCAAGAATATTTGTGTATTCATTAATGGTCATGATCATGCCAACAACTATCCATCAATGCACTACTACTAATCGAGGATTTTTACCACATCATTTGTAACATTACGGCCATGTGATTACAAATAGTCTCTGGTCATAATCATACCAAGTCCATCTACATGCTTCTGACCCCACGGATGACTTTAAAAAAATATAAACATGAGGATGATGACAATGATATAAGAATTCAATAAAACAAGTTCAAGAATTATTTTATCCAGAATTATTAACGTCCAAATTATCAACATGATCTTTGTTTTGTAGAGTAAAATTCAAGAATGATCGGAAGAATATTTTCATGAAAAGATCTTTGGATGAAACGCAAATATCAAGGATATTCCACTAATTTCATGGAGTATAGAAGTCAAATTTTTAACCATTTGGGTATAATAAAGAATGGAATAACAAAAGAAATCACCATGCATGCGATAGAGCCGCACGCATGCATTATTCAAATGAATAATAAATAACGGAACGAGTCGGTGAAATTCACACCGACAGGATGTTCCAATGAGAATAATAAAGATGGAACCGGATCAGGTGTAAAACACATGAGATAGGATATTCCAACGAGAATGATAAAGGCGGAACCGGTCCGTGTAAAACACATGAGCGAGGATGTTCAACGAGAATAATAAAGAGCGGAACGAGTTAAAGGTGTAAAACACCTGTGAGCAGGATGTTCCAACAAAATAATAAAGGCGGAACCGAAGTGGGTGTAAAACACACGCATGAGGATGTTCCAATGAGAATAATAGAAGAATGTCACCAAGTATAGGGTAAACCACGTATCTGAGTTATTCCAATGAGAATAATAAGCAATGGAATAACAACAGTTCTCTTCATGAATAAGAAAGAATAACACCCTTACATTTGGTAGGAGATTGAATACTACAATGGTGTAGTAACAAAATACTCTTCTTCTTTCTCTCTTATTCTCTCTATACTTTCTCTCTCTATAGCTTGAATGAATTAAGTGAAAATAATGAAGCCCTAGGCCTCTATTTATAGAAGATTTCTAGCTTAGCAACCGCTAGTGTGAAAAAGCAACCGGTGGCTTGACGACTAATAATGTGAAAAGAAAAGTGGTTTGGCCTTTTGTAATGTGAAGCGACAAGTGGTTCGGCGCTATTGTAATGTGAAACGACAAGTGGTTGACGTCGGTAAAGGTAATTACTATTAACGAAGGTAAATACTATTGACGAAGGTAAATACTATTCACAAGGGTAATTACTTATTGACGAAGGTAATTACTATCGTGAAGGTAAATACTATTCACAAGGGTAATTACTATTGACGAAGGTAATTACTATTGACGAAGGTAAATACTATCGACGAAGAGACTCTTAGATGATGACATACATATGAGCCCCCATAAAATAATCAAACTTACCACAAATCATTTTTTTTTTCATCAACACATATTTAATCTTTCAACAATTATTAATCATTTATAACTTGTCGTCTCAATTATTGATTTAATACTATAACATATTATCTGAGATGATCTTTGTGACAATAATTGAATCAATAATATAAGAGATATGATGCAAAGAATTATGTGAAAGTAATAATTGAGCATAATGAGTGACTTCTCACGTAAGCATCAATAATCAATAAGTGTGCTACTACGCAACGACGCCAGCGTATTACTATACTTTTACCACCGGGTAGTTCAACAGTTTTAACGGTAACACCTCCGCCGTTATTTTTATAAAATATTTTTGTCGTTTTCTCAATCCGACAATAATTCTGTTGTGGGGTCCACCAATGATTGAGCCATTGTACGAATATTCCCTAACAAAAAGAATATTCCCCGACCAAACGAATATTTTATAACAACTTGCATACTTTGCAAAATTTATAAATATTACCCACAACTATAACATTATATCAAATTTATTCCATAATATTTATAGAAAAATTTATCTTTATTTATAAAAACTGGGGTCTTACATTCTTCATCAATGATTTCTCTAGAAAACCCTTCAATTGGCAACAAAAGTGAAAAATTTGTACTCAAGCGTGGAAGATTTGTGTTCTACATCAAATTAATCAATATTTAATCGGTGAGTTTTTCGAATTATAAGGTTAAGAATTGAAAACTGTGAAATGGGAACACATCTATATTTGTCCAAAAAATAGGTACCATGATTGTTTGGTTCACATAAAAGATTGGGTATATGTGCTATTAATCTTGTTATGTGCTTAGATTTTGCTATATATGTTGGGAATCTAAATGTTTACTCTTGTATTTGCTATGTCTCGACGTCGGGAAAAATTTCATTTTGGAATTCTTCTTTTAAATATTTCTTACCTTTTATGTTTTCTATTTGATTCGAATTTGGTTTGAAAGGGTGAAATTTAACAAAAGAGTCCGACATGAAATGTCAACGATTTGAAAATATTGATTTTTTACAGAGCCGCCAATTGGTAGGAGTGAAATGGTTGTACCAACTCAATCGAGTTTATGAAAGGTTTTGTGAAAAGGCCCAATTATTGGACTCTGTTTAATAGGCCTTGGAAACCAAGATTCATAGAGTTCGGGGGCTTGCTTAAGCGGGGGGAAGGTGTTAGGCACCCCCCGACTTCCGTAAAAACACGATTACCGCGTCTTTTCAATTCCCTAATTTATTTGAAATGTGTGTGTGTGTTGCAGTTAATTGGGCCTAATTGCGTTATTTGGAAATAGTGCTATGCCTCTTTTGCACCTATATACAAAGGGTTTGACTTGTATAAAAATTTAATTTTAATACAAAACATATAAAATGATGTTTTGAAAATAGGTTTTCAAACCCTTATGCTCACATAGTAATTGAGGCATTTGATACTTCCATTTTATTCCGTATTAGGCTTATTTTGATTTTATTTTCGAGATGCGAAGTATCTTCGACAAAATAATATACATATAAGTGTCGGACCCCCTTATGGGCATGAAAGCCATCCAAGTATGTCCGAGCACCACACACATGATTTGCAAGTTAGTTGTACAACTGAAAAGGGTCCATCATGAGAACCAGATCTAGATCCGTCAGCTGGATCTTAGATCCCATTGTTCCTAGGCTCATATAATATCATATGAATAGCCTGCACGACAAATATACTGAAATAAAATAGATATTTAATCTAAACATCGCAAAACAAAGGATTCATTCGTTAAATCCTTGCACAGGTGTAGTCGAAGCTTCCAGCTTCCTCTAGATACAAATCTAGGGTCATGTGGTTGCTTAATATTCACCAAACTAGAAAGAAAACTAGATTTAAATAAATCTTAGCCATTCTAGCTCAACGGTTCCTGTTTTACAACTTTTGAACGAGTTAAGAGTTAGATATGGCTAGATTTAGATAAATCTAGTCCACAAGTTTAAATATTATAGCTTTATATTGAAATGAATAGTTAAAACTGATATTTAATCACAATAAATGTGACGCCCCCAAAATAGGTATACATCACCTATTCTGAGTTGCCAAATACATGGTACAGAATACAAATACAATCTTAAATATACAACATGAGCTGTGAGTTTTAATACAAATATTGTCTTCTAGACAGTATTCAAACTCAAAATAAGTACTCAATAAATTTATTATCACACTATTTCATAGAATAGTGAGGACTACTAATGCTATCATCTGGACCGTCACTCCGTTCCCCGACTAGTCCCTGCCACGTTCTCATTTTCTAAAGAGAACAATGAAAGTAAAAGGGTGAGCTCAACTAGCCTAGTAAGAAATATTATGACTAAGATAATGCAGAATAAATTATCGTTAGCCTTGATAGTGTTAAAGCGATACAATATAACAAACATCAAGTTTAAGCTGCGGTGAACAAGCAATCCATTAAAAGAGTCAAGTAAAGAATAAAATCTACTATCTTTTATGATTTAAAAGGTTTTCATCACTTTTATCGATGGGACTCGACAATAAATAATCCACATCATCTCCGCACTTCTGACCGAGGATATTCATTAGTATCACAACCAAAAATTATCCATGCACTACGAGCCAAGGATATTCGTGTATTCATCAATGGTCATGATTATGCCATAAAACAATTCATCTTTGCACCCTTGGCTGAAGAGAATCCATAGCCATAATCATACCAAAAACTGTCCATCAATGCACTACGGGGGAATGAGGACTTTTTCCTTATCATTTGTAACATTACGGTCATGAATATATTGAATAATCCCTGGTCATAATCATACCAAGTCCATCTATGCACGTAAGCCAAAGATGACTTTAATCATAATATAAGCATGAGGATGATGACAATGACATAAAAATTCAATAAAACAAGTTCAAGAATAAATTTTAAAGATTTATAAGTTAATTTATCCTGAACTCAAAAACGTCCAAATTGTCAACATGATACTTCTTTGTAGAGTAAAATTCAAGAATGCTCAGAAGAATATTTTCATGAAAATATACTGGATGAAGCGCAAATATCAAGGATATTCCACTAATTTCATGGAGTATAGAAGCCAAAACTTTAACCAATTTGAGTATAATAGAATATATGAAGCGCAAATGGATTTTAAATCGCCCGTGCAGTAATCCACGCAGATGAGATCATTTCCACAATTTAATAAGGAATGAATACGAAGGATCATTCACCATGCATGTGGTAATCCACATAGGCGAGTTATTCAATGTAATAATAAAGAATGAAATAACATAAAATTCACCATGCATGCGATAGACCGCATGCAGACGGAGTTATTCCAACGAGAATAATAAAGAATGGACCGGTCGTGCGTAAACGCACGCATGTGAGGATATTAAAGCGAGAATAATAAAGAATGGAATAATAGAAGAATTTCACCATGTATGCGATTTGCTTAGCATGCATGATTATTCCAACATAATAATAAAGAATGGAATAATAGAAGAATTTCACCATGTATGCGGTACTTCACATAGACATGTTATTCAACATAATAATAAAGAATAGAATAACAGAAGAATTTTGGCATGTATGCGGTACTTCACATAGACAGGTTATTCCAACATAATAATAAAGAATAGAACAACAACTCTTATGAGTATTTGAAAGAAAATAATTCTCTTCATGAATACGAAGAAATAATACTCCTTACCTTAGAAAGCGGATATAGGAGTAGTGAAGTAGCAGAATATTTTTTCTTTTCTCTATAGTTTCTCTCTCAGAGTTTCAAAGTGAATTCGTAAGAAATAATGAAGGAATGAGCTTTATTTATAGGAGAATGGATGAATAGTAACTAATTCATGAAGCGGTCAGATTGATTTACTTTTAAAGCAGATGATCCATATTGATTTACTATGCAAGATTAATAAAATATTCTAATAAAACAAAATCTTTTAAATAAAATATAATATATTCTATTTATAATCTAATAAAACGAATAACTTTATAAAAGTATTCTATTTTATATAAAAAGATTTTACTATCTGAAACACTATCGCAGCCTTTATGCAAATACTATGCATAATAAAATATAATATATTCTATTTATAGTCTAATAAAATAAATAACTTTATAAAAGTATTACATTTTATATAAAAGATTTTACTATGCAAAATACTATGCATAGTAGAATATAATATATTCTATTTATAGTCTAATAAAATAAATAACTTTATAAAAGTATTACATTTTATTACATTAATAATACTAATAAAATAAAATTTTATATATATATATATATATATATATATATATATATATATATAAACTTCCATGACTTCATAAAAAGACACCTCAATATATTTAACAACATTTATCATCATTATTATAATTCACAATATTAATCAACCAGATCGTTCCCAGGAAAGAGGGGGCTTTTCAATAAGGATTTCTCCCTATTGGCGCGCAATTAGGTGACCAAACCTCTCCTTAGCAGAACTTCTAGACATCATTAATATTGCAAATAATAATATTAATAATTTTTTTATCTCAATTATTGATTTAATAATATATAAAATATCGATAATAATTGTAACACCCCCTTCCCGAAAAGGAAAGGGAGGTCACGTGCAAAGCACAACAAACCTCAAAATAAGTAAACAGAGCACTAATAACTTCAAAATATTAATATTGGTGATCCATTAATAGCGTACTAAATACAATTCTCCAAATAGAGTCAAAATAATCAAAACTTAAAATTCAAAACAACCTAGATGGTCAAAGACAACACTCTCATCACACTAGCCCTAAATCACCCTTGCAAACCGCTGGGAAGAAAAAACACAAAGATGAGCCAATTGCCAAAGACGGATCTGAGATATACAAAAGATATACAACTAATATACAAAAATAATTGAGATAAAATACTAAACAAAGCCTCAAGTGTAAATCATCGATAAAAAATATAATCTTGAAGATCCGAATGGAATATATCTCGAATCAATGAAAATTAATGAAACCAATAGAAGAATAAAGAAATAACGAATCAAGTAACTAACTTCAATGAATTGAATCTGACGAAACCAACAAAACTAATACAATAAAATAATAGGCTGAAACAAATGGCAGGAGTTATTTCATACCGAATGAGCTCAGAAATATACATTGCCACACAGGCAAGTCAAACTAATGCCACATAAGCAAATCAAATGATGCCACATAGGCAACCAAAATAATGTCACACAGGCACATCAAAATAATGCCACACAAGCAAGTCAAAATATATAATGCCACACATGCAACCAAAATAATGCCACATAGGCAAATCACACATTGGACCGCGAATCCAAATGTATGCAAATCGAATAAGTGTGTTTGGCACAACATCACGAATCCGCAGAACAGAAACTAGGGTTAACCCATATGCCTCCCACAACAAAATACCAAATGGCCCACTTCCTCCGGAGCCCAAAACGGAGACGCCGTGGACTAATCATACCGCCACGGAAAATGTCATGCCTCGTGACGAGACGCGTACCGTGGTAATTTACAAGTGGCTATAGCTCATTTATACCCTACGATATATTCTAACAAAAAATATCATGTCACAACACACGCGACAAAATACCAACAAAAGGGTTCTATATATACATGTTGAACCAAATCAAATTATAGTCACAAGGTATCAAAAAGAAGGTAGCAACATGCATCGCTTCTACAATTATCAAAATAAATACTAAACATCATATCCTAATTCAAAGAGTACAATCTGAGAGTCCAATGTGTTAACTCCAAAATGAAACAAATATATGAATTTCACAAGAAACAATTATGTGAAATAATAACATAATTTAAAACGAGGAACAAAATGAATAAATCAAATTTAACAAAAGTATCGCTGAAAGAGTACGGAATCCGTACCTGATACTTTCAAACCATTTATAGCACACTCCACCAAATCTTACCCTCAAATGCCAACGACTCCAAATACGAAACGTCATTCACAACCTAAACATATTCACCTCAAATTAAAATAATCCAAACTAATAATTCCCAAAATAATTCATAATCTATTTAATATGCCTTTAATCTATTATTAATACTTTAAAATTTACATTCCAAATATAAGTTTTAAATTCCTTCCGTTCAATTTAAACAATTTAATAAGATTTTATTACAATCCAATCATTAATTAATAACATAATACTATTAAATTTATTATTAAAACTTTTATAACTATGTTTAAAATTAATTAATTCAAATTAATATGCATAACTTCAATTTAATTTACCAATTCTAATTATAAATTTCATGACTAAATACTTATTAATATATATATATATATATATGTTTATATAGAATATTAAGGGAATCATATATGCCTGCAAAGAACCTAATATATATATATATATATAATCATTATAATAATATAACAGTACAACAGCTTTCAGAGGAGTCACTCTCACAGTTTTTTTTTGGAAAAGCAATCATTAATTCCTACATACATACATACATAACATATAAATTCAATTCATTATTAATAGCAATGTTACAATACCTTTTTGCTTCCTATGCAACAAAGTGAATCTGCTAATTTTCTCTTCCTTTGTTCTTTCTTCACAGCACAGCTGCCAGCCACTTTTCTTTTTCTTTTTGATTTGTACCGCATGTATGATTAGGTTTTAGTATTTATTTACTAACATATCTTATTAACTCTCCTAATTTTAATAGAATTTATTATTACCCACATTTAATTAAATTAAACCCAATTAATTTTTAAGGCCCAAATTGTATTAAATTAATTTACTCATCACTTATTAATATATTTTTTTAGCCCACACAAATTAAATAACTAGTTGACCCAAATAAATGACAAAGTCCAATTAATATGTTTTAAAAAAAAATAATTTTTATTATTTAATATTTTTTTTCGGGTATTACATCACCTACCCTTTAAAAAGGATTCCGTCCCCGGAATCAAAAGAATGAACATACCTAATTATCAAAAGATGCGGATACTCCGCTCGAATAGACTCATCTATCTCCCAAGTAGCTTCCCGCTCTGAATAATTTTACCATAAGACTTTAACAAAAGGAATTATCTTTCTCAATTTTAATTTAATCAGTTATTTAATTATCTACTAAAAGAATTTAATTTTCCAAATAAAACAAAGAAGAAAAGAGGAAAACAAAATCATTTACCTTTTCCAATTTAAATACAATTGTATAAGATAAAATCAATTAATATTTAATTATTAAAAAAAATGGGTTATTACATTTTTCACCCCTTAAAAATAATTTCGTCCTTGGAATTCAAATAAGCTAAAAAAAATAAAAAATAAATTAAGTTACGACGTAAGCGCCACCATTTGTAACGATCAACGCGGATAAGTCATCGGTCCACGTAATTATCAATGTACTTGTAAAACATTCGTCAGCTACCGTGTCAAGCCTTAGTAAGGTTCTTCGTGTTGTATCAAATTAGATCACATGATCCACTGTTGGTGCGAGTTATCGCTAATATCTTTGAGTTTAATTCTTGTAAACGTGCTTTCGGAACATAATTCGAAATCACAAAAAAATTTCTTCATCTAAATACAATTCGAATACCCAAAATATTTAAAATTATCTTTAATTCGTAAAACGTTTATGTTCCACACATGACAAAGATCTAACAAATTATTTTTATTTAATTTTACATAAATTCATGCAAAACTCTAAGGGCATCAGATAAACGAAACAACTTAAATTATATCACCTCTCACTAAGTCCTTGAGAGTTTCAAAAAAAAAAAATATAATAACCTCAAATCAAATTGGTTCTCAAATAATATTACACCAAAAATATATTACTACTAAGATCTCTTTATCACCATATCAAACTCCAAATCATATATCCTATTATCTTAATAAGCAACTATAGGTTTCAAAATCTCTTAAAGATTCATCACTTATTGTATATCTAATCATTCAATAAATCAATCATTTCTCTTAGTACAAACCTTAACCCAACAAATTTCAAGATCTCCTCATACTATCACTCAAAATTTCATATAAGATAACTCCAATATTCTACTAGGAAATAATCGCGTAAAATTCATTTACTCGGAAGATCAATCTAATTGCCTCGAATCTTTACAACAACTCAAAATTACAAGGGATCCTATGTACTTAATAGTTTTCACTTTATCATATTATCCCACCGATTCACATACCTCAAATTATTCACAACTTAACAAAAATCAGAATCTAACCCAAATAAAATCCTCAATTCCAAAATCATAATAATTTGTAATTACCTGAAATAACTCTAACAAATAATTCTCCAATATCAAAACTCACTGATACAAATGCTCATATCATAATCGTATAATCATTTCTTAACTGAATAAAATATGACATTATTCTCCTTAATGATCAAATCACAATCCTTAACTAATATTATTGCTCCAACGCATATAACAATAATAATCTTCACAAGTTAACTCGCCTTTCTCAAATCAACTACAATTTAAAGAGCTAAAAACACTTGGTCAAAATCAAGACCAACCAAACAGAGAACAAGATCAAATCAAACTCCTACGTCTACCCAATGATTTACCCACAACTCACAGGTCAAACCTAAATAGGTTTCCTACAAGAAAGAACCTAAGCTCTGATACCATCTCTGTAACACTCCCTTCCCTAAAAGGAAAGAGAGGTCACGTGCAAAGCACAACAAACCTCAAAATAAGTAAACAGAGCATTAATAACTTCAAAATATTAATATTGGTGATCCATTAATAGCGTACTAAATACAATTCTCCAAATAGAGTCAAAATAATCAAAACTTAAAATTCAAAACAACCTAGATGGTCAAAGACAACACTCTCATCACACTAGCCCTGAATCACCCCTGTAAACTTGCCGGAAGAAAAACATAGCATGAGCCAATTGCCCAGTACGGATACAGATATACAAAAGATATACAACTAATATACGAAAACAATTGAGATAAAATACTAAACAAAGCCTCAAGTGTAAATCTTGACAAAAATATAATCTCAAGAAGATCGAATGGAATATATCGAATCAATGTAATCGATGAAACCAATAGAAGAATAAAGAAATAACGAATCAAGTAACTAACTCGATGAATTGAATCAAGCGAAACCAACAAAACTAATACAATAAAATAATAAATTTGAAACAAATGGCGGGAGTTATTTCACAATGAATGAGCTCGAAATATACATTGCCACCTGGTAAGTCAAACTAATGCCACATAGGCAAATCAAATGATGCCACATAGGCAACCAAAATAATGTCACACAGGCACATCAAAATAATGCCACACAAGCAATTCAAAATATATAATGCCACACAGGCAACCAAAATAATGCCATACGGGCAAATCACACATTGGACCGCGAATCCAAATGTATGCAAATTGGATAGGTGTGTTTGGCACAACATCACGAATCCGCAGAACAGAAACTAGGGTTAACCCATACGCCTCCCACAACAAAACACCAAATGGCCCACTTCCTTCGGAGCCCAAAACGGAGACGCCGTGGACTAATCACACCGCTACGGAAAGTGTCATGCCTCTCATGCCAAGACAACATGCTTGTGGTACCCCACAAAGTGGTTATAACTCGGTATACCCTACGGTATATTCTAACAAAATATCATGTCACAACACATGCGACAAAAAATACCAACAAAAGGGTTCTATATGTACATGTTGAACCAAATCAAATTATAGTCACAAGGTCTCAAAAAGAAGGTAGCAACATATGCATCTCTACAATTATCAAAATTAATACTAAAACATGATATCCTAATTCAAAGAGTACAAATACGAGTCCAATGTGTCAACTCCAAAATGAAACAAATATATGAATTTCACAAGAAACAATTACGTGAAATAATAACATAATTTGAAACGAGAAACAAAACGAATAAATCAAATTTAACAAAAGTATCGCTGAAAGAGTACGGAATCCGTACCTGATACTTCTAAACCATTTATAGCACACTCCACCAAATCTTACCCTCAAATGCCAACGATACCAAATACGAAATGTCATTCACAACCTAAACATATTCACCTCAAATTAAAATAATCCAAACTAATAATTCCCAAAATAATTCATAATCTATTTAATATGCCTTTAATCAATTATTAATACTCCAAAATTTACATTCCAAATATAACTTTTTAAATTCCTTCCGTTCAATTTAAACAATTTAATAAGATTTTATTACAATCCAATCATTAATTAATAACATAATACTATTAAATTTATTATTAAAAACTTTTATAACTATGTCGGCAAAATTAATTAATTCAAATTAATATGCATAACTTCAATTTAATTTACAAATTCTAATTATAAATTTTATGGCTAAATACTTATTAAAATATAATACATATATATATATATATGTTTATATAGAATATTAAGGGAATCATATATGCCTGCAAAGAACCTAATATATATATAATCATTATAATAATATAACAGTACAACAGCTTTCGGAGGAGTCACTCTCACGGTTTTTTTTTGAAAAAGCAATCATCAATTCATATATACATACAGAACATATAAATTCAATTCATTATTAATAGCAATGTTATAATACCTTTTTGCTTCCTATGTAACAAAGTGAATCTGCTAATTTTCTCTTCCTTTGTTCTTTCTTCACAGCACAGCCGCCAGCCATTTTTCTTTTTCTTTTTGATTTGTACCACATGTATGATTAGGTTTTAGTATTTATTTACTAACATATCTTATTAACTCTCCTAATTTTAATAGGATTTATTATTACCCACATTTAATTAAATTAAACCCAATTAATTTTTAAGGCCCAAATTGTACTAAATTAATTTACTCATCACTTATTAATATTATTTTTTAGCCCACACAAATTAAATAACTAGTTGACCCAAATAAATGATGAAAGTCCAATTAATATGTTTTAAAACAAAATAATTTTTATTATTTAATATTTTTTTAAAGGTATTACAATAATTGAATCAAATAACGTGAGATCTTTATGCAACAATTATTGAAAGCAATAATTGAACAAAAGCGGGTGACTTCTCATGTAAGCAATAATAATCAATCTTGTGCTACTCTTATGCAACCAGCGTATTACTATACTTTTACTAATGAGTAGTTCAAGCAGGTTTTAACGGTAAAACTTCCACCGTTATTTTCATAAAAATATTTTTATCGTTTTCTTAATCCAAATAATAATTCCATTGTGGGGTCCACTAATGATTGTATTGCGTCGTACCAATATTTCTTGTTAAAAGCGAATATTCCCAACCAATCGAATATTATTTAACAACTTATGCACTTTGTAAAATTTATAAATATTACCCACAACTATAATATTATATCAAATTCATACCATAATATTAAAAAAAATATTTCGAGAAATTTAAATCTTTATTCATAAAATTTGGGGTCTCACAATCTCCCCTCCTTATGAAATTTCGCCCTCGAAATTTATGTACGTACCTGGTATGACGGAGAGATGAGGATACCTTGACTTCATTTCAGATTCTAACTCTTGAGGTATAACCTTTGAGCATCGAATATGATCCTTCTTATCCAAGATTTTAACATGTATCTCATCATACGTTAAATCTTCCACTATCTCGTTCGGTTCTAAATCAATAATATGGTTGAATTCGTCCACATATTTACGTAACATCGATGACGTGATAAAGCGTTATGAACACACAACATACTTGGCAAGAAAGCGAGTCTATAGCCCACGGTTCTTACTCGATCAAGGATTTCAAATAGACCAATAAAATTGAGGGTTGAGATAACGCCTTCTTGAACCTTCTTCTTCACATTCATGAGCTCCGGTGTGTGTAGTTTGAGCGACTTTAACTTTATCGATTAAAAGTCGATTTTACTCATATATATTCGTTATCTTCACGTGGGTCCCTAGAGTCTTTAACTCTATCTTCATCATTTGTAAGTTATCTGAAATGAGTTTTTTGTGTTAACAACATCACACTCAGAACGATACGATCTTCTACTCAATGCGTCAGCTACCACTTCGCTCTTCCACAATGATATTGAATGGTATAGTCGTAATCTTCAACAGCTCGAGCCAACGCCCTTGGCGCATTATAAGTTTGTTTTGGTTGAAGAAATATTTAAGGGTTTTAGAAATGGGTTTTGTACTGGGGTTGTGACGCCCCCAAAATAGGTATACAACACCCATTCTGAGTTGCCAAAATACATGGTACAGAAAAAACTACAACTTTATTAATACAATTGTCGTGCAAAATACGACAACACATAAACTGTGAGTTTAAATACAAATATTGTGTTCTAGACAACATCCACACTCAAATAAGTCCTCATTACAATTATTGATTTATTATTTTACAAAAATGGTGAGGACTACTAAAACAACTCTCTAAAACCATCATTCCACACCCCAAATAGAACTCACTACATTCTCGCCTCCTGAGAAGAAAAATGGAACAAAAAGGAAAAGGGTGAGCTCAACTAGCCCAGTAAAGAATATTATGACTAAGATAATATAGAACAAATTATCGTTAGTCTTCAATGAGGAAAAAAATCGATAACATACAATAGATAACAAGTTTAGGATCAATATTTGCAGTGGAAATTGTAAGACCCCAACTTTTATAAACAAAGATGAATTTTCTATAATTATCATTTTTGAATATTATGGAATAAATTTGATATAATGTTATAGTTGTGGGTAGTATTTTTAAATCTTGCAAAGTATGTAAGTTGTTGTATTATATTCGATTGGTCGGGAAATATTCGTTTTTAGTAGGAATATTAAATACAATGGCGTAATAATTGGTGGACCCATAATGGAATAATTATCGGATTGAGAAAAGCGACAAAAATATTTTATGAAAATAACGGCGGAAGTTTTCACTGAATTATCTTGTTGAACTACTCTTTAGTAAAAAAATCGATGTCTGCGATGTTTCACACGAGTAGCACTACGGTATTAATGCTTACATGAGAAGTCACTCGATTTTATTTAATTATTGCTACGATAATTGATGCATAGTATCTCACGTTATTTGATTCAATTATTGTCGATATTTTATATATTATTAAATCAATAATTGAGATGATGAGTTGTTAATATTATTATTTGCAATATTAACGATGTCTAGAAGTTACACTTGAGGAGAGGTTTGGTCACCTAATTGCGGCATGATAGGAGAAATCCTTATTGGAAAGCCCTCTTTCCTATGAGCGACACAGTCGATTAATATTGTGAATTATAATAAAGGTGATAAATGTTGTTAAAATTATTAATGTGATTTTTATGAGATATTTGTGTAAGTTTTGCTTATTTTATGAACACCCATTTACCCATTTTTCAAAATAATCGGTAAAAATTATTTAAAGGTGGGGCCCACATGTGGGGCCCTCATGTGGGGCCCATATGTGTTGAAAAACTGATTTTAGAAATGGGGGTGGTAGGGAGTTACGTATAGGGGAGGGAGTTTATATATATAAGATTGTGATGTGTGTGTGTATATATAATATAATATGTGTGAGTGGAAAGTGGTGGGAGAAAAGAAAGAGTGAAAATGATGTGTGTGTGTGTGGGTGATTATGAAAGGGTGTTTATATGTATATAATATAGATATAACATGTGGGTTTATATATATATGTATTATATTTTGTCTTGCCTTGTTATGATTGGTTGAAGGTTTGACAATTTGCATATGTAGTATCAAAATTTTCATCCGTGAGTCTTTGAATTATTTCATCCGTGAAGAAATCCTTACACAGTGCCTTTCCATTCTCCTATAAATAGAAGCTCATTCCTTCATTATTTCTTACGAATTCACTGAAACTCTAGAGAGAGAAACTATAGAGAGAAAGAAGAAAAGTATTCTACTAATTCACTACTCCTATATCCAGTTTCTTTTACGGTAAGGTTTTTTTTTTCATATTCATGAAGAGAACTTCTGTTATTCCATTCTTTATTATTACATTGGAATAACCTATATACATGATCTACCCTATACTTGGTGAAATTCTTACATTATTCCATTATTTATTATTACATTTGGAATATCACATGCATGCATGCATTTCTGTGGGACTTAGTTCCATCTTTATTATTACATTGGAATATCACTGTATGTGTGTTTTCTGTGGGACTGGTTAAAAGTCTTTATTATACATTGGAACATCACATGGCATGTAATTTTGTCCGACTGGTTCGTTATTTATTATTACGTTAGAATAACACATCATCTCAATACCGCATGCATGGTGATTTCTTTTGTTATTTCATTCTTTATTATACTCGGTTGGTTAAAGTTTTGACTTCTATACTCCATGAAATTAGTGAAATATCCTTGATATTTGCGGCTTCGTCGATATCTTTACATGGAAATATTCTTACGAGCATTCTTGAATTTTACTCTACAAAGAAGTATCATGTTGACAATTTGGGCGTTATTAGTTCTGAATAAATTAATTCTTGAACTTGTTTTATTGAATTCTTATATCATTGTCATCATCCTCATGTTTATATTTTTAAAAAAAGTCATACGTGGTCCATAGTGCATAGATGGACTTGGTATGATTATGACCGAGGATTATTCGGTATAATCATGGCCGTAATGTTACAAATGATGTGGTAAAAGTCCTCGTTGGCCCGTAGTGCATTGATGGACGGTTGTTGGCATGATCATGACCATTGATGAATACACGAATATCCTTGGCCCGTAGTGCATGGATAATTTGTGGTCGTGACCTAATGAATATCCTTGGTAGTAGTATGCGGGGATGATGTGGATTATTTATTTGTCGAGTCTCGTGATAAAAGTGATGAAAAACTTTTTAAATCATAAAAGATAGTAGATTTTATTCTCTCTTGACTCTTTTAATGTATTGCTTGTTCAAAAGCAGATTAAACTTGATCTTTATTGTATTTTATCGGTTTAACATTGTTGAAGACTAATGATAATTTATTCGCATTATCTTAGTCATAATATTTCTTCTTGGGCTAGTTGAGCTCACCCTTTCTTTTCACCGTTCTCTTGAGGAAATGAGAAGCGTGGCGGGACTAGTGGGAACCAATCGACGATCCAAATGATAGTATTAGTAGTCCTCACTATTCTGTGAAATAGTGTGATAATAAATGTATTAAGGACTTATTTTGAGTTTGTATACTGTCTAGAAGACAATGATTGTATTAAAACTCACAGCTCATGTTGTATATTTAAGTTTGTATATGAATTTTGTACCATGTATTTGACGACTCAAAATAGGTGATGTATACCTATTTTTGGGGGATCACAGTTGGTATCAAAGCTTAGGGATATGATCCATGGCTGAGATGTGAGATAAGAACTAGGAGGGGAGAGATGGGGAATTCCTTCGCTAGTATGACCTACCTAAGTTTATTTGGTATTTAATTGGTGGTCGGAGTATAGGGATAATATGTGATATGTTAATTAACCCTTGTTTTGTGGCGGTATTTGAAAATGGCATCCAGAGAATGTTGAGAACATCGATGGAGCATGGGAGGCTATTGAGTCTCTCTGGATCAATAACCGGGACAATGTGCATCGGGGAAGGCGACAATCCTCATGTAAACAACAACACCGACCAAATAATGAGCGATGGAATGTTAGAGGCTTCATGCAATTCATGCAACATCAAAGTGAGCGGCTCTGTCCAAAATGTAGGTGGAAACTCTTCGGCAACTCTCGGTGGTCACGCGCTTGAAGCAGTTCGAGGAGCTGGGACCACCGGAGTTTTTGGAGAGCCAAACCACTTAAGGCGGAGACGTGGATAAAACAGATCAACAAGATATTTGATGTCTTGGGTTCTCGAGGAGCAAAGGTTCCTTTGCCACCTTCATGTTATTCTTTGGCGGAGGATTCTTTGGTGGGAATCGTAAAGCGTACTCAACTGCCGCTGCATTGAAGATGTCTTGGGAGAAGTTTCAAGAAGCATTCAACGAAAAGTACTTTCCGAAAGTATTCGTCACATGAAAGAGGTAGAGTTCATTAAACTGGAGCAAAACAACATGACCTGGTGTCGCAAAGACAAAGCCAAGTTTACCGAAGTTGTCGGTTTTGCGTCCCATTTGGTTGATAATGAGGAGAGAATGACGCGAATGTTTCTAAGAGGTTTGAAACCCGAGATACGTCAATATCTTATCTCTCATAAACTATGTTTGTATTCAAATGTTGTTAATAGGGCTCGATTATTGGGAGCGCGATAATGAGTCAACCCAACCAAAAGAGAGCACCGACAAAATGATAATACCGGTGATAACGGTCGTGAAGCGGTGATGATAAGCGTGGAGGAATAAACATGCTAAAAATGGTAACCACTTTGGTGGTAATCATGGCCAAAAACAATAAATTGACATTTTAAGAAGAGGAGATTCAACAATGATGGAAAGACGTCAGCACCAGCACCCGTCGTTAAGGAAGGAGAACGACCACCTATCATATGCTTCAAATGTGGAGGGGAGGGACACATCAGTCCAAACTGCGCGATGCCATTTAAAGCATGTTACAATTATGGAAGAGAAGGTCACCTGACCCAATTTTGTCGTGCACCAAAGACAAGTCCAGCTGGGATGGAGGCATCAAAGGCCATTCCGGACAAGACAAAATTGGTAGTTCAAGGGAGAGCGTTTTTCGTGACCTCCCAGAAAGCAAGGAACCCGAACGAGGTCATCACGGGTAAGCTTATCATAAACTCTAGTGAAGTATAAATCTTATTTGATACCGGTTCTACCTATTCTTTTATTTCTCCTACCTGCGCTCAACGTTTAAATTTGCTCCTTAGAAATTGGACTTTGACTTATCTGTTGAAACTCCGTTGGGAGAAATCTTCATTACATCCACTGTTTATAAGTCTTGTTTGGTTCAAATCGGTACCCTCACATTAACTATTGATCTTATTTCATTGAAAATACTTCCATTTGATGTAATTCTAGGGATTGATTGGTTAACTACTCATCATGCAAAAATTGATTATTTTCGTAAGGTTGTTAGCTTTCATATTCCTAAACAACCTATTATGCAAATTTAAGTAACTAAACCATTAAAATCAATCACTGTCATCTCAAGCCATAAAGCTATTCATTTATTAAAAAATGGATGTCAAGCTTTCTTAGCTCATGTCACGAATCTAAACAAAAATACGTCAGTTTTGAATGATATTTCTATTGTTAATGAATTTCCTGATGTATCCCCTGAAGAACTTCCTGGCCTACCCCCAGAGCGTGAAATTGAATTTTGTATCGACCTTGAACCCGGTACAAAACCCATTTCCAAAGCCTCATATCGAATGGCTCCTATTGAACTTCAGGAGTTAAAGACCCAACTGTAGGAATTGTTAGATATCGGTTTCATTCGTCCTAGTACGTCTCCTTGGGGTGCTCCTGTTCTATTCGTGAAAAAGAAAGATGGGAGTATGTGACTTTGTATTGATTATCGGGAGTTGAATCATGTCACCATCAAAAATAGGTACCCATTGCCACGTATTGATGACTTGTTTGACCAATTACAAGGCATCAAATTCTTTTCAAAGATTGATCTTCGTTTCGGATATCACCAATTGAAGATTAGAACCGATGATATTCCTAAGACGGCTTTCAGAACTCGGTACAGGCATTATGAATTCATAGTCATGTCTTTTGGATTGACAAATGCTCCTGCTGCTTTCATGGATATGATGAACTGAGTATTCAAGGAATATTTGGATCACTTTGTGGTCGTCTTTATTGTTGACATCCTTATTTATTCCAAAAGCCGTGAAGATCATGAAAGCAACACTTGAGGTCGATACTCCAAAAAGTTTTCGTGAATATAGGCTTTATGCCAAGTTGAAGAAATGTGAGTTCTGGCTTGAGGAAGTAGCATTCCTTGAGCACGTGGTATCAAGTCATGGAATATCTGTTGACCCGACAAAGATTGAAGCTATTCAAAGCTGGGAACAACCTAAATAAGTGACCGAAGTACGTAGCTTTCTCGGCTTAGCTGGTTATTATTGGAGATTCGTAGAAGGGTTTTCTCGAATCGGTACTCCATTAACTCAGCTGACTCGAAAAGATACAAAATTCGGTTAGAACTAGGAATGTGAGAAGAGTTTTCAAGAACTCAAGAGGAGACTCATTTCAGCATCTGTTTTGACAATACCATCTAGCTCGGAGGGATTTGTCATCTACAGTGATGCTTTGGGGCAAAGGGTTAGGATGTGTTCTCATGCAATATGGGAAAGTCATAGCCTATGCCTCACGACAACTCAAAGAATATGAGAGAAATTATCCTACTCATGATCTAGAGTTGGCGGTGATCATTTTGCACTAAAGATTTGGAGGCATTACTTGTATGGGGAGAAAGTGGAGATCTTTACGGATCATAAAAGCCTCAAATATTTCTTCACTCAAAAGGAACTCAATATCACGACAATGACGTTGGCTTGAGGCTGTTGAAAGATTATGATCATACCATCCAATACCATCTGGAAAAACAAGCGTGGTAGCCGACGCATTGAGTAGAAGATCATATCTTGGTATGAAAAGTGCGATATTGTCAATCGAAGCCCATTTTGTATGACTTGCAAAGGATGGAGATAGAGATAAAGACTCCAGGGACCCACGTGATGATGGCGAATATACGAGTAGAACCGACTTTAATCGATAAAGTTAAAGTCGCTTTCAAGCTACTGGACACAGGTGATGAGTATGAGGAAGAAAGTACAAGAAGGTGCTATGCCGGAAGCAAGAATCGATGAAGAAGGAATTCTTTGAGTCAACTCCAGACTTTGTGTTCCTAACGACCCTGATTTAAAGTATAAAATCATGATGGCGGCGCACAACACATCGTTTGCAATCCATCCTAGGAGTATCAAAATGTATCGTGATCTTCGTCATACATTTTGGTGGAGCAATATGAAGAGAGAGATAACGTTGTTTATCTCAAGGTGTTTAACTTGTCAACGAGTCAAGGTGGAGCATCAAGTACCAAAAGGTCCATTGCAACCACTTAAAATTCCAGAATGGAAGTGGGAGCACATTACCATGGATTTCATTATTGATCTTCCCAAGGTTTCTCAAGGCATAGATGCAATTTGGGTCATTGTTGATAGATTGACCAAGTCTGCTCATTTCTTACCTATACGAGAAACTTATACACTTGAACGTCTTGCTCGTATGTACATAAACGAGGTTGTAAGATTGCATGGTATGCCAGTATCCATAGTTTCTGATCGAGACCCAAGATTCACTTTAAGATTTTGGGTTAGTTTGTAAAAAGCTATGTGCACGGATTTACAATTTAGTTCTGCATATCATTCTCAGACGGACTGACAATCAGAGAGAACTATTCAAACTATTGAAGATTTATTAAGACTCTGTGTCTTTGACTTCAAGGGAAGTTGGGACATGTTCTTACCATTGGTGGAGTTTTTCTACAACAACAGTTATCAAGCAAGTATTGGCATGGCTCCATTCGAGGCATTGTATGGAAAAAAGTGTCGTTCTCCAGTATGCTGGGATGAGATGGGTGAAGCAACATTGTTGGGACCAGAGTTGGTACGTATGACTACGGAAAAGATTCAAACGATCCGACAACGTATAAAAACCTCACAAGACCGACAAAAGAGTTATGCTGATCTTCATCGAAAGGACGTGGAATTCGATATTGGAGATCATGTGTTGTTACGTGTTGCTCCATGGAAAGGAGTTATGAGATTTGGAAAAAGAGGAAAGCTCAATCCTCGATTCATTGGCCAATTTTTAATCCTCGATCGAGTAGGGACTGTAGCCTATAGACTCGCTTTACCGCCAAGTATGTCTTGTGTTCATAACGTTTTTCATATATCCATGTTACGTAAATATGTGAAAGACCCGAACCACATTATTGAGTTAGAACCGGATGAAATAGCGGAAGATTTAACGTATGAAGAGGTACCTGTTCAAATCTTGGATAAGAAGGAACATATTCTACGCTCCAAGGTTATACCTCAAGTCAAAGTTTTGTGGAAAATCACGATGTTGAGGAAATGACCTGGGAGTTAGAATCTGAAATGAAATCAAGGTATCCTTACCTCTTCGACATATCAGGTACGTACCCTAATTTCAAGGGCAAAATTTCATGAAAATAACGGCGGAAGTTTTACCGTTAATACTGTTGAACTACTCGGTAGTAAAAGTACGATGTCGTGTTGTTTCCACGAGCTTACACGGTATTAATGCTTACATGAGAAGTCACTCGGTTTTATTTAATTATTGCTACTGATGAATTGATCGTAGTATCTCACGTTATTTGATTCAATTATTGTCAATATTTTATATATTATTAAATCAATAATTGAGATATGAGTTGTTAATATTATTATTTGTAATATTAACGATGTCTAGAAGTTACGCCAAGAGAGGTTTGGTCACCTAATTGCGCTTGATAGGGAGAAATCCTTATTGGAAAGCCCCTCTTTCCTGGGAACGACCTGGTCCATTAATATTGTGAATTATAATAAAGGTGATAAATGTTGTTAAAATTATTAATGTGATTTTTATGAGATATTTGTGTAAGTTTTGCTTATTTTATGAACCCCCGTTTACCCATTTTTCAAAATAATCGGTAGAAATTATTTAAAGGTGGGGCCCACAGGTGGGGCCCACATGTGGGGCCCTCATGTGGGGCCCAAATGGAGTGGTAGGGAGTTACGTATAGGGGAGGGAGTTTATATATATAAGATTGTGATGTGTGTGTGTATATATAATATAATATGTGTGAGTGGAAAGTGGTGGGAGAAAGAAAGAGTAGAAAGTGATGTGTGTGTGTGTGTGTGGGTGATTATGAAGGGTGTTTATATGTATATAATATAGATATAACATGTGGGTTTATATATATATATGTATTATATTTTGTCTTGCCTTGTTATGATTGGTTGAAGGTTTGACAATTTGCATATGTAGTATCAAAATTTTCATCCGTGAGTCTTTGAATTATTTCATCCGTGAAGAAATTCTTACACAGTGCCTTTTCATTATCCTATAAATAGAAGTTCATTCCTTCATTATTTCTTACGAATTCACTGAAACTCTAGAGAGAGAAACTATAGAGAGAAAGAAGAAAAGTATTCTGCTACTTCACTACTCCTATATCCAGTTTCTTTTACGGTAAAGGGTTTTTTTTTTCATATTCATGAAGAGAACTTCTGTTATTCCATTCTTTATTATTCTGTTGGAATAACCTGTATAATGTGATTTCTACCCTATACTTGGTGAAATTCTTACATTATTCCAATATTTATTATTTTGTTGGAATATATCATGCATGCATGCGTTTTCTTGGGACTGGTTTCGTCTTTATTATTACATTGGAACATCTTGTCGATTGCAAATTTTGCTCGACTTGGTTCCGTTATTTATTATACATTGGAATAACACATCTATGCAAGTATCGCATGCATGGTGATTTCTTTTGTTATTCCATTCTTATTATACTCGGTTGGTTAAAGTTTTGACTTCTATACTCCATGAAATTAGTGGAATATCCTTGATATTTGCGCTTCATCCAAATATCTTTACATGGAAATATTCTTACGAGCATTCTTGAATTTTACTCTACAAAGAAGTATCATGTTGACAATTTGGGCGTTATTAGTTCTGAATAAATTAATTCTTGAACTTGTTTTATTGAATTCTTATATCATTGTCATCATCCTCATGTTTATATTTTTTGAAAGTCATACGTATTTTGTAGTGCATAGATGGACTTGGTATGATTATGACCGAGGATTATTCGGTATAATCATGATCGTAATGTTACAAATGATGTGGTAAAAGTCCTCATTGGCCCGTAGTGCATTGATGGACAGTTGTTGGCATGATCATGACCATTGATGAATACACGAATATCCTTGACCTATAGTGCATGGATAATTTGTGGTCATGACCCTAATGAATATCCTTGGCCGTAGTGCAGGGATGATGTGGATTATTTATTAAGCTGAGTCTCAGCGATAAAAAGTGATGAAAAACCTATTTAAATCATAAAAGATAGTAGATTTTATTCTCTACTTGACTCTTTTAATGGATTGCTTGTTGCGCTGCAATTAAACTTGATGTCTATTGTATTTTATCAGTTTACATTGTTGAAGATTAATGATAATTTATTCTGCATTATCTTAGTCATAATATTTCTTACTGGGCTAGTTGAGCTCTCACCCTTTCTTTCACTGTTCTCTTCAGGAAATGAGAACGTAGTCGGGACTAGTCGGAGAAGCGGAGTAGCCGGTCGGATGATAGTATTAGTAGTCCTCACTATTACGTGAAATTGTGTGATAATAAATGTATTGAGGACTTATTTTGAGTTTGTATCTTTGTCTGAAGACAATGATTGTATTAAAACTCATGCTTCGTGTTGTATATTTAAGTTTGTGTCTGAATTTTGTACCATGTATTTGATGACTCAGAATAGGTGATGTATACCTATTTTGGGGGAGTCACAGAAATAATACATCATAGATGAGTTACGTAGAGAATGAAATCTACTATTATCTATGAATTTAAAAGTCCATCATCTATATTTTATCCCTGTAACATCAATCAATATTCATCTTGAATCACATATTCATCTTTGTACTGCAGGCCAAAGATATTCATCAGTCGGTCATGTTCATCTCAACACCTGTACATCTTTGCACTGTGCCAAAGATATTTATAAGAAAATCAACTATCTTTGCACTACAGGCCAAAGATATTCAGTAATATCATCATTTAGGACTAAGGATGATGAAAAATATTTTAAAGAAAACGAATCCAGTGAAACAAAAGAACAAATATTAAGGAATCGTTCTTTAAATAGTCCAAGTTCAAAAATACTTCATAGATAACCATAGTGAAGTAAAATTCAAGAATGATCAAAACATGGGTACAATCAAAGCTAGTATCCATAATCGATATTTTGGACAAAAAAAATGAAAATTTTACTTTTCTGTGAATAGTGCCGTATTCGTGAATAGTGCCGTATACATGAATAGTGCCGTATACGTGAATAGTAACCCCGACACTAAAAGACAATAATTTCACAAGAAAAATCTTACCAATAATTCGGCAAATGATATTAAAAGAAATAATATCATTTTAAAAAAAATACATCCCTTACCTCGAAAAGAATAGTACTTTCGCCCGGAATATCAGATAAAACATTGAAGGAATTTGCACCCGTATAGCAACACTCAAAGTATCAAAATACTCACAAGAATACGCTCGATAATATAGAGAGAAAACTTGAGTTTACGTGTGTGTTTTCAATTCTAACCTAAGCACCCTATTTATAGGAAATTACTTAGAACACCAAAGCAAAAAATTTAATAAAATATTAATATTATTTATTTAAATTCTTATGCCCACCTTGAATAACTGAATTCAACCAGGTTTAAAAATAAGTGAGCCCACCAAACATATCAAAAACGATTTTCTTTTAAAACAAATTTAAAACTTTAAAAAAATAATTATTTCAGAACTTCAGAACTTCAATAATTCATAATAAATAGCCCTTTTATCAGAAAAATTCGAACCTGATGTCCATTCCATAGGAAATTCCATTCTCTACAACTTTTCAGAAGGAAAATTTTCCAAATTCCAAACAGAAATTGACCAAAATCCACATACGGACGATTTTACAAGCTATAATCAAATTTTAGTCAAAAAATGGGGTCCGCCGACATGTTTAACATGTTTTAAATATTTTTAGTAACAAAAATACTCCTCCTCCTCATATACTCATATATCCTACATTCATTGTAAAAATATCACCATTATTATATTATTAAAATATAATAATATATTTATTGAATTATTTTATCAGAAAAGATAAAATATCAATTTTTCAACAATTGTCACTTTAAAATTTTGTCCATCTATATCCACATAAAATGAAATACTGTAACTACTGTAACAATTATTGAGTAGTGCCTTCTTACGTAAGAATCAATAATTGGTGCAATACTGTGTGCTACTGTGTTTTAACCACCAGGTATTCCAACAGTATTAACGGTGACAACTACGCCGTTATTTATAAACAACTTATACTTGTCGTTTTCTTTATCCAATCGTTTTCCGTTATGGGACCCACACAAGGTTGCGCCATCGTATGAATATTCCCTGATAGTAAGAATATTCCACGACCAAACGAATATTCCCCGACAATAATGAATATTTTATAACCACTTTCTTATTTGAAATATTTGCGCATTTTACCCATAACTAACCACATCAATCAAATCAACCCTTACTATTTTCAAAATAATAAATAGAGGAAATTTAATTTCATTTATAATAAGTTGGGGTCTTAAAACCTCCCCTCCTTATGAAATTTCGTCCTCGAAATTGACGTACGTACCTGGTGTTTCGAAAAGGTGAGGATACCTCGCTTTCATTTCTGTTTCCAACTCCCAGGTCATTTCTTCAATAGCATGGTTCCTCCACAAAACTTTGACTTGTGGTATGACCTTTGTACGTAAGACATGCGCTCCTTCCTATCCAAGATCTTGACAGGTACCTCTTCATACATTAAGTCTTCGGCTATCTCGTCTGGTTCTAGCTCAATAACGTGGTTCAGGTCTTTCACATATTTACGAAGCACATATATATGAAAAACATTATGAATACGAGACATACTTGGAGGTAACGCGAGTCTATAGGCTACATTTCCTACTCGGTCAAGAATCTGAAATGGACCAATAAATCATGGATTGAGCTTTCCACTTTTCCAAAATCTTGTAACTCCCTTCCATGGAGCAACACGCAACAATACATGATCCCCAATACTAAATTCCACGCCCTTTCGATGAAGATCTGCATAACTCTTTTGTCGATCTTGTGCCATTTGTATACATTGTCGAATCATTTAGATCTTTTCTATAGTCATACGTACCAACTTTGGTCCCAACAATGTTGCTTCACCAACCTCATCCCAACATACTGGAGAGCGACACTTACGTCCATATAATGCTTCAAATGGAGCTACACCTATACTTGCCTAATAACTGTTGTTGTAGGAGAATTCCACCAAAGGTAAATATTTATCCCAACTCTCTTTGAAGTCTAGGACACAGAGTCTTAATAGATCTTCAAGAGTTTGAATAGTCCTCTCACGATTGTCCGTCTGGTTTGAGGATGGTATGCGAGCAGATAAATCGTAAATCCGTGCCCATATCTTTTTTCAAGCTAACCCAAAATCGTGAAGTGAATCTTGGGTCACTATCCGAAACTATGGATACTGGCATGCCATGCAATCGTAAAATCTCATTCACGTATACACGAGCAAGACGTTCAAGGGAATAAGTCTCCCGTATCGGCAAGAAATGAGCAGACTTAGTTAATCTATCAACAATAACCCAAATCGCATCTATGCCTTGAGAAACCGTGGGAAGACCCGTAACGAAATCCATGGTAATGTGTTCTAATTCCATTTTGGAATCTCAAGTGGTTACAATGGACCCTTAGGCACTTGATGCTCTTCCTTTACACGTTAACAAGTTAAACACCTCGAGATAAACTTCGCGATCTCTCTCTTAATATTGTTCCACCAAAATGTATGTCAAAGATCACGATACATTTTGGTACTTCCAGGATGGATTGCAAACGGTGTATTGTGTCCCTCCATCATGATCTTGTTCTTCAAATCAAAATCGTTAGGAACACAAATCCTGGAGTGGACTCGAAGTATTCCTTCTTCATCGATTCTTGCCCCTGGGATAACACCTTCTTGTACTTTCTTCTTCATATGCATCAGCTCCGGGTCTGTGGCTTGAGCAACTTTAACTTTATCGATTAAAGTTGGTTCTATGCGTATACTTGACATCATCGCACTCATTCCTGCATATGATCTTCTACTTAACGCGTCAGCTATCACGTTTGCTTTTCCAGGATGGTATTGAATGGTGTGGTCATAATCTTTTAACAGCTCGAGCCAACGTCGTTGTCGCATATTGAGTTCCTTTTGGGTGAAGAAATATTTGAGGCTTTTATGGTCTGAATATATCTCCACTTTCTCCCCATATAGATAGTGCCTCCAGATCTTTAGCGCGAAAATGACTGCTGCCAACTCTAGATCATGAGTAGGATAATTCCTCTCATATTCTTTAAGTTATCGCGAGGCATAGGCTATGACTTTCCCATGTTGAATGAGAACACACAATAACCCTTTGCCCGAAGCATCGTTGTAGATAACAAATCCATCCGAACTAGATGGTATTATCAGAACAGGTGCCGAAATGAGTCTCCTCTGAAGCTATTGGAAACTCTTTTCGCATTCCTAGCTCCATATGAATTTTGTATCTTTTTGAGTCAGCTGAGTTAACGGAGTAGCGATTCGAGAAAATCCTTCCACGAATCTCCGATAATAACCAGCCAGCCCGAAAAGCTACGTCTTGATCCGCAAACTTTGGTTGCTCCCAACTTTGTATTGCTTGATCTTCACCGGTCGACAGATACTCCATGTTTTGACACCACATGCCCAAGGAATGCTACTTCCTCAAGCCAGAACTCGCATTTCTTCAACTTGGCATATAGCTTATTTTCACGAAGCCTTTGGAGTACCAGCTTCAAATGGTGCTCATGATCTTCACGGCTTTTGGAATATATGAGGATGTCATCAATAAAACAACAACGAATCGATCCAAATATTCCTTGAATATCCGGTTCATCATATCCATGAAAGCCGCAGAAGCATTAGTCAATCAAAAGACATGACTAAGAATTCATAATGCCGTCTTGAGTTAAGGCGGTCTTTGGAATATCCTCGATTCTAATCTTGGTGATGATATCCGAATGAAGATCGATCTTTGAAAGGAATTATGCTCCTTACAAATTTGGTCAAACAGTCATCAATACGAGGTAGAGGATACCTATTCTTGATGGTGATATGGTTCAATTTCGATAGTCAATACAAAGTAGCATACTCCCGTCTTTTTCTTCTTTACAAATAAAGCAGGAGCACCCGAGGAGATGTACTAGGATGAATGAAACCGATGTCCAACAACTCGTAGTTGGACCTTTAACTCCTGAAGTTCAATAGGAGCCATTCGATATGGGATTTTAGAAATGGGCTTTGTACGGGTTTAAGATCAATAAAGAATTCAACTTTACGTTCGGGGTGAGACTAGAAGTTCTTCGGGAAATACGTCGGAAATTTACTAACAAATGGAATATTATTCAAATCCGGCGTGCCTTTATTTAAATCCATAACATGGGCTAAGAAAGCTTGACATCAGTTTTCGATAAAGCGAATAGCTTTATGACTTGATATGATAGTGATTGATTTTAGTGGTTTAGTTGCTTGAATTAAATACAACGGGTTGGTTAGGAATATGAAAACTAACAACCTTACGAAAACAATCAATTTTGGCATGATGAGTAGTTAACCAATCGATCCCTAAAATCACATCAAAAGCAAGTATCTTTAAAGAGATAAGGTCAACATGTAATATGATGGTGCTAACTTGGATCAAACAAGATTTATAAGCGAGTGGATGTGATGAAAGTTTCTCTAATGAGTCTCCACGAGATAAATCAAAGTCTAATTTCTCCGTAGTCAAGTTTAAATGTTGAGCACAAGCGGAGAGATAAATGAATGGGTACCAGGTATCTAGTAAGGTATAAACTTCGCAAGAATTTATGATTAGCTTACCGTGATCACCTCGTTTGGGTTCCTCGTATTTTGACCGATCCACGACAAACGCTCTTCCAAGAACCGTTGACTTTGACTTTTTCGGGAATGACCTTTTGAGTCACCATTCCCATTGGACTTGGTTTCGCATTGTCTAATCTCGAGCAATATGTCCTTCTTTTCCACAATTATTACATACCTTGAACTGTATTACGGGCAATTTGGTGATATGTCCCTCTTTCCGCGTGATTTATAGCATATGACCGGTGGTCGTTTCTCCTCCTTAGAACCGATTGTCTTCTTTGGTCTTTGACGTCTTTCACATGGTTATTGTTGAATCTTCTCTTTTTAAAATCTCCCAGACTCGCTTCTTCTATTTTCATGGCCATGATTACCACGGAGTGGTTACCATTTTTGTCCGTATTTTTCTTTCTCCATTGGTTATCGTTGTTACGATGACTGCTTTGTCACCGATATGATCTGGTTGTGGTCCCTCGGTTGAGCGTACTATTTATCTCGCTCTAATAATTGAGCCACATTGACAACATCTGAATGAAGAGAGAAAATTTATGAGAAATGAGATATTGACGTATCTGCGGGTTTCAAACCTCTCGAAACATCCGCGTCATCGTTCCTCATTCTCCACCAAATGAGGTGCAAACACGGATAACTCGCAAACTTCACACCTCGTCTTTGGGACCAATTATATTTTTTTTTCAATCTATTAAACTCCACTTCCTTCATATGACGAATACTTTTTGGAAAGTACTTGTCATTGAATAGTTTCTGAAACGTCTCCCAAGACATGTTGAGTGTTCTGTTGGATGGGTACGCTTCATAGATTTCCACCAGTGATCTGCCTCATTACGGAACATAAAGGTGGCGAATGGAACCTTCTGTTTCCTCCGTGCATTCCAAGACATCGAATATCTTGGTAATTTGTTTGACCCACGTTTCTGCCTTAATCGGATCTGGCTTTCCCAGTGCGGTGGTCCCAACTCTTTGAAGCGCTTAATGTGATAAAGCGATGCGTTGTTATCATTTCCACCGTATTTTGTGCACGAGTCTCCCTAAATCGATTTTACATGAAGCGTAAAAAGCTTCTAAACATCCCGTCGTTCATCATCTACTCGATTGGTGTTGTTGTTCATAGGAGGAACATTGTCACTTTTGTTGCGCTTCTCCTCGTTGGTGAGTAAAGGTGTCTCCATGGTCTCATTTGTTCCACTGTTAACATTCTCAGTTGCCATTCTCAAATACTGTCATAAAATAAGGGTTAATTAAGGAAATCAACATATCACGTAATATCCCTATATACTGACCAACTAACAAATAAGCTTAGGTAGGACACACTAGCAAAGGATTTACTCGTCTCTCCCCTCCTAGTTCTATTCTCCGATCTCTACCAGAGATTATATCCCTAAGCTCTGATACCAACTGTGACGCCCCCAAAATAGGTATACTGACACCCATTACGAGTCGCCAAAATACACTACAAGAAAAAGGCCTAATAAATGACCAAAGACTATCGGCCGATCGCATATCCGGTCAGCAGATAACACTATAGCGACCAACATCATCCTCTCAGTAAATACAATTTATCGTGCAAAATACGACAACACATAAAGCGTGAGTTTAAATACAAATATTTTCTTCTAGATAATATCCACACTCAAATAAGTCCTCATTACAATTATTGATATATTATTTTACAAAATGGTGAGGACTACTAAAACAACTCTCTAGAACTATCATTCCACACCTTTAACTAGAACTCGCTACATTCTCGCCTCGAGAAGAAAAATAGAACAAAAAGGAAAAGGGTGAGCTCAAGTAGCCCAGTAAAGAATATTATGACTAAGATAATATAGAATAAATTATCGTTAGTCTTCAACAGGGAAAAATCTGATAAAATACAATAGATAACCAGTTTCAGATCAATATTTGCAGCGGAAATAATAATTCATAGATGAGTTACGTAGAGAATGAAATCTACTATTATCTATGAATTTAAAAGTCCATCATCAATATTTTATCCCTGTAACATCAATCAATATTCATCTTGAATCACATATTCATTTTTGCACTACAGGCCAAAGATATTCATCAGTCGGTCATGTTCATCTCAACACCTATACATCTTTGCACTACAGGCCGAAGATATTCAGAAATATCATCATTTAGGACTGAGGATGATGAAAAATATTTTAAAGAAAATGAATCCAGTGAAACAAAAGAACAAATATTAAGGATTTGTACTTTAAACAATCCAAGTTCAAAAATACTTCATAGATAACCATAGTGAAGTAAAATTCAAGAATGATCAAAACATGGATACAATCAAAGCTAGTATCCGTAATCGATATTTTGGACAAAAAATGAAAATTTAATTTTTCTTTGAATAGTGTTGTATTCGTGAATAGTGCCGTATACGTGAATAGTAATCCCGACACTAAAAGATAAGAATTTCACAAGAAAAATCTTACCAATAATCCGGCATAATGATATTAGAAGAAATAATATCATTTAAAAAAAAATAACTTCCTTACCTCGAAAAGAATAGTACTTTAATTTGGAAATATCGGATATACAATTTGAAGGAATTTTCACCATATAGCATCACTCAAAGCATCAAAATACTCATAAGAATACGCTCGATAATATAGAGAGAGAAAACTTCAGTTTCTGGTGTGTTTTTCAATTCTAACCTAAGCACCCTATTTATAGAAAATTGCTTAGAACACCAAAGCAGAAAATTTATTTAAATTCTTACGCCCACCTTGAATAATTGAATTCAACCATGTTTAATAATAAGTGAGCCCACCAAACATATCAAAAACGTTTTTCTTTTAAAACAAATTTAAAAAAATAATTATTTCGGAACTTCAGAACTTCAATAATTCATAATAAATAGCCCTTTTATCAGAAAAATTCAAATCTTATAACCATTCCATAGGAAATTCCATTCTCTATAACTTTGCAGAAGGAAATTTTTCCAAATTCCAAACAGAAATTGACCGAAATCCACATACGGACGATTTTACAGGCTATAATCAAATTTCAGTCAAAAAAATGGGGTCCGCCGACATGTTTAACATGTTTTAAATATTTTAGTAACAAAATACTCCTCCTCCTCATATACTCATATATCCCACATTCATTGTAAAAATATCACCATTATTATATTATTAAAATATAATAATATATTTATTGAATTATTTTATCAGAAAAGATAAAATATCAATTTTTCAACAATTGTCACTTTAAAATTTTGTCCATCTATATCCACATAAAATGAATATTTTCCTTATCATATAAATCAATAATTAATTATTCACAAATAATATTACGAGAATCACAATATAAACAACTGAATAGTTTCCTCAGGAAAGAGGGGCTTTCGATAAGGATTTCTCCTCATTGACGCCAATGATTAGGTGACCAAACCTCTCCTTAGGCAGAACTTTCTAGACATTGCCAATAATGTTATCTAATAATATTATTCAAATAATATGAATTATTGATTTGATAATAAAAAAATTTGTGTAGTGACAATTATCTAAACAACAATAATATAAAATATCAACGTAGCAATTATTGAATCGATAAAATAAAATATTAAACATTAACTCTACGTAACAATTATTGAGTAGTGCCTTCTTACGTAAGAATCAATAATTGGTGCAATACTGGTGTCTTCACGTGTTTTAACCACCGGTATTCCAACAAAGATTAATGGTAATAACTACGCCGTTATTTATAAATAACTTATACTTGTCATTTTCTTCATCAATCGCTTTTCAGAATGGGGCCCACACACAAAATTTGCTGGCCGTCATACGAATATTCCTCGACAGTAAGAATATTCCACGACCAAACGAATATTCCCCGACAACAATGAATATTTTATAACCACTTGCTTATTTGAAATATTTGCGCATTTTACTCATAACTAACCACATCAATCAAATCAACCCTTACTATTATCAAAATAATAAATAGAGGAAATTTAATTTTATTTATAATAATTTGGGGTCTTACAGGGGTCAATACAAAATTCGATTTCTCGCTCTTGGGGTAGGTTAAGAAGTCTTCAAGAATACGCCAGGAAATTTATTAACAATAGAAATATCATTCAAAATTGTGACTCTCATCCCAAGACTTGGATAGCACGTCACATTGATATCTATCAACTTGCCACCATTATTCACGTCGTCCCTACGGATATTACGGCGGTGTATTCCAAGACTTGGAAGTCACCAAACAGAAAGGCTCAAAGGGCTCTTTACTTATGACTTAATATGACAATGATTGACTTTAGTGGTTTGGTTGCTTGAATTAGTATAACGAGGTGGTTAGGAATATGAATGCTAACAACGCTATTCGAAAAGCTTGATGAGTAGTTAATCAATCGATTCCTAAAATCACATCAAAGGTAAGTATTTTCAAAGAGATAAGATCGACAAGTAACGTGAAAGTGTCGATTTGAATCAAATAAGATTTATAAACAATGGAGGTAACGAAGTTTTTTCTAACGGAGTTTCAAAAGATAAGTCAAAGTCTAATTTCAGAGTCAAATTTAAACATTGAGTGAAAGCAAGAGAGATAAAAGAATAGGTAGCACAGTATCGAATAAGGTATAGACTTTGTAAGCGTTTATGATTAACTTACCCGTGATAACCGTTCGGGTCCTCGACAAATAATCTCTCACTTAAACTCTGGTTTTGACTCATTCGAGACATCCTTTGGCATCACAATCCCAAATTTGGACTTGACTTCACTACACGACAAAATCGAAAGCTAGGTGACCTTCTCTCGCAATTGAAACATGTTTTGCATTCTTTGCGTGCTGATTTGAGACGGATGTGTCCCTCTGTCGCATTTGAAACATCTGAACCGTGGTCATTCTTCTTACATTAGGTTTGTAATATTCATGTATGCAATCAAATTGCAAAATAAGCGGAAGCGATGTAAAAATCGAGTTTAAAATTTTACAAACCATATACCGGATCACCCTTTATGAAAAATTATTAATTAAACAAAAAGATAACGAATAAGAATCATACCCTTGAAGATCGAGCTTCCTCAGGTACAAGTTCACCTCCAATCCTTTTCGCGTTCAACTTTAATCCACCGGGTTTGGTTCCATCCTTTGATCAACGTTAGCCACCCATGTGTTTGGCCTCTAAGAGGTGATCCACCAAGGAAGAAGAAGGATTCAAGAAGATGGGTGGTTGGCTAAACCCTAGTTTTTCTATCTCTATAGAAAAGGAGCGTACTCTCCAACAATTGGAATAACGTATATTTGATATCTGATATAAGACTCCTCTTATAAAGATATCAAGTAACCCTATTAAAAATAAGGTATTATTTAATTAAACTCTTTTAATTAAATGGGCTCCCTAATCTTATTAGGGATAATTAATTAAACTCCTTTAATTAATTTTCCTCCTAATCCTATTAGGAATAAATGAGAGTACTTATATTAAATTAATTGCTAAACTCTTTTAGAAATTAAAATAATAATAATTGTAATAATATTAATAAGACTCCTCTTATTAATTTATATTTAATATTTCTAAAATATTAAATAATAAATATTAAGCTATTTAATTTATTCTATCACCGTAGATTAAATTAAATATACTTAACATATTATTACGATTATGCCATTAACTTCTTAAATAATTATTCTTCCTTTTATGGTGTGACCCTTTAGGTTCTCCATATTAAGCTAGGTTGTGAATAAATCAATTAGAACAATTCTAATCTTATTTAAATAAATAAATTAAACAATTAATTTATTTAAATAAATAATATTTATTCTACAATAGGGATAAGCCTCCCTAGCGATCAACGACTTTCCAGATAATATAGATTTCAACATTAATCATAAAAGAACCTTTGAGTAAATAGTTAAAATACAATTCAATCCTTCCACCATACAATGTCCCAATTAAATATAAGGCATGGAATTCTTTGTCAAGTCTTATTTTATTTAATTATATGTATTTCGATCCTTAAATGCACAACACCAAATTAATGCAAATTAGAAACTCCTTTCTAATTTCATTCGCCTTGGCCAAGGACTCTTTGGGTTGTCATTTATCGAATCACATAGGACATTCTCTTCTTTTTAATAAGTGGTAGATTCTTTATTGATCATACATTATCTCCATGTACAACTTATTATACCCAAGCATACCCTTTGATATACCCTAAGGGTCTTAAGGAATAAGTCAAAGTATAACTCATCATACACAAGATACTATGATGATCTCAAGTCCAAGGATCACTTGTACTACTATCACTACAGAATTCCTATTAACATGTGCAAGTAAAACTCCATTAGGTATTCCTTAGCGAGCCACGTTCAAGTGAACTTATTCTCTAATAAGCACCTACATACTTGCTTTAGTGTCTCCACACAAATGATCGTGAGATCAATCATCCTCATCCAATGAAAGCAAACAACGTATGTACCAATCTATCCGGATTCACTAATCCCCAATTTAGTAATCCAATGATTGGGAACTATTTTAGTTTTAAGCTTTCTAAGAATTTAGATCTCATTAGAATGATCATCATCATTATTCTAAAAGCATTGCTTAAAACTATGGGTTTATCACATATTATAAAACAGCATCATGTAGATAATTAAAAGCCTTTAATAAATTAATACTTTTTATTAATAAATGAATAAGATTGTTACAAAGTATATGCTTTATCATCAAACATGATTGGCTTGTGTGCATACTACTTTCAATCTCCCACTTGCACTAAAGCCAATCGTCATGGTATCTCATACTCTTCTTCTCTAAGTGACGATTATCCTACTGTTGGATAAGCTTTAGTTAATGGATATGTAATGTTGTTCATGAGAGTCCACTATCTCTATAGTGATTTCCCATCTTTCAATGATTCTAATAATCAAATGAAAGTGCCACAACACATGTTTAGATCCAAGATGAGACTTAGGAACTATTCCTAGTTCTGTAATTAACTTTTAATCCAAACAATCAACTTGCAGCTTCATTTATAGCTATATACTTTGTCTTTATCACTAAACCAGCAACTCTTTGCTGTTTGGAACCTTTCCAATTCACTGTACCACTGTTCAAGGTAACCCTTTACCTTAAAGTGGATTTTTCTGTCGTCTTGGTCTGTCTGAAAAACTTGAGTCTGTTAAGCCCTCTAGTTTTAATTCAGACCCACCATGTATGCTCACATCCTTAGTGCCGGTTAAGAACTTTAAGATGTTTTTCACTGTCTTACAGTGATCTTCTCCAGAATATGACCGATCAACATCAGGTCTCGTATATTTCATTGCATACATGATTGTCACTCATGCGATCTCTCTTCTTTGGAGTCTATGGGGACTATTAAGAGAGATACACTCCATGGCTCATCAACATGAGACATCTCTTGGAGTTTGCCATGCTAAACGACTTTAGCATCAAATGAATATACGTTCCTTGGGTTAAGTCGAGCATCCTTTTAAATCTATCTATATAGATTTGTATCCCCAATAATGATACTCTTCCCAAATCATTCATGGAGGATTGTTTAGACAACTTTATCTTTACTGATTGTAGCATTGGTATGTAATTCCTCATCCGTAGTATATCAACATATATAATACTAGAAATTTCACACGCCGCTCCAATGACCCTTTTGTACACACTAGAAGTCTTACCTCATCGAATGTAACTCGGATCATCATCTTCTATGATGTACCTCATCATCATCATCCATGATGAATCCATACCTCCTAGGTATCTTTGGAACTATTTTGATTTTCTGATTAGGTTGTGGTATAATAGGTCTATCTACAGGTTCCTCTTATTTGACTTATAGTATTTTGTGGTTCTTGAACTCTTCAAGATCTATTATCCTCCCACTAGCCCCTTTTAATGATAAACACTTTTATCTTAGAAGGAAGCGTGTTTCACAACAAATACCTTTCGCTAAGTAGGATTATAAAACATATACCCTAAACTTACTTTATGATGTCCCACAAATCTGTACATGTCAAATCTTATCCCAAGCTTATCCTTCGAAACCTTTTTCACATAAGTTGGACAACCCCTTATCTTAACATACTTAAGATTAGGAATCCTCCCTGTCCATAACTTTTATGGAGTCTTGGGGCCGAATTTTGAGGTTACCTTTTCATAGATATGCAGTCATTTCTAGGACATTACCCCAAAAGGATACTGGAATGTCGGTAAAATCATTATGGACCGCACCATGTCCAACAAGGTACGATTTTTCCATTCAGATACATCAATCAATTATTGCGTATCAGGAGGTGTCCATTATGAGAAAACCATTTGAGATGATCTAGAAACTTATTGCACAAGTATTTATTCCTTAATCTAATCAAAGAATCTTAATACTTTGTCAATTTGTTTCACTTCTGAATTCTTTGAACCTTTCAAATAATTCATACTTGTATTTCAGCAAATACACACATTCAACTCTTTGAATGATCATCTCCTTTTCTTATACTAATTTGTTCAATATGCAAAATTATTTTCATGTAAGTCAAGTATACAAAATTTATTAAGTAATATTCCAGTTCTATACAAAACATTATTATTATAAATAGAACAACAATTGTTCTTAATTATAATACCAAAGATTTCATTGTCCAACAATAAAATGGAAATAATATTTTAACAAGAACTGGAATACAATAACAACTTATTGACTTAATAGATTTGCCGTAGGCATTGCTAAACTATAAGTTTTTATGGCTAATATCGTGAACCTTTGCTTCATTTCCCACATAGGATTACTTACCTTGTTTAACTTTCTACTTACGCTTGGTCCCTTCATAAATCTATATTTATGATAACCAAAGTCGGTATCCAATACCCAAGTAGAACCTTGACTTTAAAGAAAATTTATTTCAATCATGAACAAAAAAGCGTATTATGAAGAAACTTCACTAAGCTTCTTTGGTTAGCCTCTGCAAGATGCTTCTTGCAGTTTCTTTCCAATGTCCAGGCTTATTGCAGTGGAAGCAAGCTCCTTTGCTATCCGTATCAGTTTTGTTCTTATTATCCTTTATTTATGCCTTTCTATTTACCTTCTTTGAATCGTTTTTCTTTTCAGAAGATCCTTTGGCCCCTACCAGTAAGACTTGATCTTTCTTGGTTGGAAAGTGAGTCTCAACATTTTTCAATATGTTAAGCAAATCAGCGAAGCTGATATCTAGCTTGTTCATATGAAAAATTCACAACAATTGTGAAAGGAGTCCGGGAGTAAGTGCAAGATCAAATCTTGGCTCAACTCTCCATCCATGACAACACCAGTTGTCCTAATTGATCAATCAAATTGATTATGTTAAGAACTTTTTCTGCATACTATAGTGTCATTGGCCATTCTAGATCGGAAGAGCTCCTTAGATATCTCGATATCTATCGGCCCTACTTTCCTCACCATCAACTACTTGATGTGCGGGGAATATAGTAGGAGCATCCATAGTTTCATCTGCCGACGTGAAGCTCGTTACTCGTGGATGCGAGCATGATGCATTGAGCCAACTGTGCATCATCTTGCCACTTTTTAAAAGTAGCAATCTCTTCCTCAGAGGCATTGTCTGCAACCATTGCAGGGATAGGCGTATTAAGGACATAAGATAGCTTTTGACTATGAGAACTATTCTCAAATTCCTTAACCAATCCGTTTAATTTTATCCGGTTAATTTAGCATCTAATATGCTTCAGTGATGATAGTAATTTTAGACATTGTAAAATTACGTAAATGAATTTGTAATTAACAACATTTTAACATACATTCTTTTATTAATTACCAAAATAAATTAGGTCTTGTTTTAAATTGGTATCTCCCACTATTTTCTTCAAACTATATTACCCTCACTTATATAGTTCGACAAAATCTAATTAAAGATTTGCTAGTGAAAATAAGGATCCCATTTCAAATCTATATAGCCTTGTGGTGACACAACAAACTATATATAAATAAATAGGTAGACAACTTTTGTCAATTACATCAACTATGCAACTCCTTTTCTTTTGCCTCTTAGATTATTTTGATCAAGTGGTGGCACATCCGAATCAAAATTATCCAAGTTAAGTCCGACCTAGCACTCCATATATTCAAAAAAAGTAAAATATCATCCTTGTGGTGACACAACAAAACAATATTGTTCAATTTGCTTTATAAGCATCAAATGTGATAAATTAACATCTTAAATACTTAATACTTGCCTTGTGGTGACACAACAAACTCATATTAAATATTTAATACTCTATTAATTTTATCATGCTAGAAGGCGACGTTCGATATTCCAAATATCTTTGAATGCTTAGGACTTAATATAAAAATTGAGGGGTTTGTTATTAATTTGTCTCATCTTGTTTAGCGGCATTACATATATATATATAAAATACGCGTCATATTAATGAACATGCGAAGCATGTTTGTATAATATATATATATATATATATAGTAAAAGCATGCACATATAGAATACTATATTCTACCCGGATTGATTATGGACTTTTATTCTAGTTTGGTTCTTTGGAGCCACCAAGTGAACCAAAAGGTCAAACCCTAGGGGTGCAAGAATTAATATTTAAATATAACTATTACATTTAAACCCTAGGGCTCCATTACAAACGGATCTTCATGCGCTTCTTGTCTTGATCTCCAATTCTTCAAAATAATTCTAACTATTCCTATTACAAAACTATTTAAAATAAATAGAAACCTTGATCGATCGAGGGAAATACATAGGAGTGAGATAGAATTTACATTAAGAAAAAATTAGAGAAGGCGAAGGTACTTGAGACCCCATTTAATAAAACTCATACATACATGCATCCAACTAAAATAAAATCCAATCACATTTTGGTCAATTGTCCATAATCAATCTCATTTATTATCATACACATCTTCATATGTATCAATAAATAACATTCATCTCATGAGTAATAAACATTTAATATATATATTGATATCATTTAATGGGCAAATTTAGTTAGTATAAAGTCTAATTTTGAATTAAAATAAACTCCTTTATTTCAATCCAAATTTAAATCAAAATAAAACTATTTTATTTTAATTTATCTAATTTTGAATAAAATAAACTATTTTATTTTAATCAAAATCTTTAATCAAAATAAACT